>ARYC01023001.1:0-11837 GCA_000711775.1 Oxytricha trifallax
TGCTGTTCGAGAACTTCCTCTATCACACCCTGCGCCAGCTGCGCACAGACAAGGATCTCGCCCATTAAAAAATCGTGCTGCTTATGGACAACGCAGTCATTCACAAGTATTCAGAGGTGCTGGAGACTGCGAGGAAGTTCAAGGTCACTGTCCTCTTCAATGCAGAGTACTCACCCTGGCTTAACCCCATCGAGCAGTTGTTCTCCTTCATCAAGAGGCACCTCCGCTAGGAGCAAGCAGACAGCAAGTAAGTATTTTGGGCCTAACTTCCCATAGGATCCACCTGGTGAAGCGGCTTTCGCAGATTCTGAAGGCAATGACCAAGACAGACGTCAACAAGCTCTGGCTTTCAGTGTGAAGCAGTGGTGCAGCACCATCAAGCATGGATTTGTGTGAGATTGATATGAAAGACGATGAGTTGGAGTGCAGGGACTAGAGAAGCAACCAATATAACCATAAACTGCACTTGAATCGTCAAATTTATTGATTAAAAGCCCCCTTATTACATATCACACTTTTAAGTTTTAATTTTAACTAATCAAACCAGAAATCCAAAAACCTCTCTCATTTTCGCTCATTCAAATGGCCATTTTGGCTCCTCCTTCACTAATGCTGCTGAATTTGGTGCTCAAACAGTCGAGCAGGACTTGAAAGTTGCTGAGCTGGGAGTTTTAAAACATGGAGAATACGATAGGGTCTCAAATTTGACGAAACACTCAATCAAGCAACGAGTTATTGACCATTTATGGTGATTCCACTCTCGATTACGAGAATTTAGGCATAGATGTCTATGATTTCCAATCATTTCAAAGTTGGACAGTAAAAATGACTATTGGGAACTAAACTAGTAAATCAGTTGAAAAATTCGAAGATCCTGCTTTAAAATCAATGATTCTTGTTGAAATTTGATCAAATTGACAATATACAGCTATAAGTGTTAAAATACAAACGAAATGTAAAGTTGGTTAAAATTAATTATTAATAAATATATTTTGATTAATTTCTACAATTTCCTATTTTTATCTATTTTAGCAATAATAAATTTTATAATTTTAATTTGAATATTACCTAACTGCATAATTAATGATTTGATATTTAAGACATAATAGAAGAGATATTAATTTATTAGTTTATACATTTCGTGATATTAATAAATTATTGATCCTGTAATAAAATAAAAATTGATAATAAGAAAGAAGTATATAGTCTAATTTTCAGATAATATAAACTTTGTTTATTTCAATAAAAAAAAGTAAAATTAATAAACATTTAATTTAATTTCTTACAAGTAAACTAAATAAAATTATTTTCTTATTAGTTAAAAAACATAAACATAATTTAAAAGTACAAAATGATTTGATAAGTAATAATAACAAATTAAATTTTTTAATTCTTGCAATACTTTTGATGAACTATTATTTTACTATAAATAAATTTTTATATTATGTTTTTAATTAATTTATTACTTTATATATTTATATTATTTGAATCTCTTACCTTTCTTTATAAGAGCAAAATAAAATACTATCAATTTTATACAATTAAAGCAAGATTATGCTATATAAATAACAAAACAGGTAAATGAATCATTTCTGAGATCAAATAAAAAGTTATGTTTTAAAACATTAAATAAAGAGTTATGATTATTTTCAATTTATGGTCATTAATTATGAGGAAAAAATTGTCAAAATTTATAAAGAACTGTGGAAACAGGAAAGTCTAAGCTCTTCTTTAACAAGTTTAAAATTAATTAAAAAATAATAATAGTTTTTACTTATCATTAAAACATATGCTTATACATTAAAAATATAAAAGCTAGAGGTTTTAAAAATATTAAATTAAACAATCTTAAGTTATTGAAAATTCTAATAACTTAAATCTTAATCTCTCTAATACAATTCAAACACTATAAGAAAGATAATTATGCTTGAAAAAATAATTCGCATTTATAGTCATTTCTCTAATTTACTATAGTTGTCAACTAAATAATAACATGATTAGCATTAACTGAAAATATCAAATATTTTATTAAGAGTGACCTAATTGAAAGGAATTTGTGGGAATTTATATATTATATGAATTTATCAAGGGAAAAATAAATTAAGCAACTCAAATATTAGATTGTAAAAAACAAAATCTTAGAGTATTATCAAATGTTTTAAGTAATTAGATAATGAAAAAACAAAAGATAAATTTTTAATAAATTTATTATATTAAATAAATATAAATTTTTGAATTGATATAATGCTAAGTGAAATTTAAATTGTTATTTTGTTTAATTAATTTTATTTTAAAATTTTTAAGTTAACAATTATCAAATAATTTACGTTAGGGAGATATCAAATTTGGTTGATGGAAGAAGTGATTTAAAAATAAAATATAACAGGTCATTTATCATGAGACTTATTATGATAGATTAGGTGATAAAAAATATATAATTGTCATATAAATTAACAATATTTATTGAATATCACAGAATTAGTAAAGATCTTAAATTATCCGTAATAATGAGCAGGGACATTTTATATAAATATCATAAATAATAGGTAGTTTAAGAAAATCAGAATTTATTGACTTTAAAAATAATTAAATAAACATGATTATTATGAAAAAACATTATTATTTACCAAAATAGAAAATAATTTGAAAACAGAAAGTACAATGTAATTTCAATAATTAATACTTTAATAATACTTACAATTTCCATGTAATTAACCATTAAAAACTGAAAAATAATTAAAATTTACTAATGCAAAACTAAATTTACTCACATTTGATCAAGGAATGAATTTAAACCAATAAGTAACAAAAATCAAAAGTAATTGCCTTAAATGTTAAATGGGAGGGTTGAATAGCTCGGCTATATACGAAATTTAAATATTTTATATTAATAGAAGGGAAAATGAAAAATTACTTCATTAATATTGAATAATAATATAAACGAATTACAATCCAAAAAAGTAATAATTAGTTAAAAGAATTAAATTTAACCTGTCAATACTAATAAGTTCAATTATTTTATTTAAATATTAATTTAAATCATAAATGTAATATTTAGTTATATATATAGTTATATCTTTAAATGTAATTTAAAGGGAAACATAAAATAGTAAAATCTTGACTATGATAGCCTAATTAAGATTGATATTAAATGGGGAGGAAATCTTTCTGTAAACATTTGGAAAATTCTGTAAATTTTACTACAATTATTTAAAAGTCACTTTTTACAAAATATGTAAAAAAGATTCTATATCTTTTGAACCTAGGATATAATAAAAGAATTTTTTTCCATTAATACTTTTAAAACTGGTTGTAGAAAGTTCTTACTTTAGTAAAAAATATAATAAAAATCAATCGAATTCTTTTAGGCTTAATGCATTATTTTTAAAAGATAAAAAGCATGATATTATTATTGCTAAAATACAAAAGATTAGGAAATTGTATAAATTAAATATAGAAAAAACAGTCATGTAATTGAAAGTTGAAATAAAAATATAAGTAATTATAGAAAATCTAAAATAAATAAGAGTATTTATACATATACCTCTAATAATATACTAACTGCCTTTATTTATTATTATGCGATAATATATTTATTTAGAATTTCTAAAATAATTCTACTTTAGCGGAGCAAGTTTATACTCTTATATATTATGCATATTTGTATTATTTTGTTATTTGTGCGACATAAGTATTTATTGTATCTCCGTTGTCTTCTCATTATAAATCCATGACCTCTGATATCAGTTCTTTATTTATTCATATTGTATTCTCTTAGGTTATTCATCATTAGCTTTAATTTATTTTCTATGAGAAAATGTTAATAAATTTATCTGAGAAGAAGTTAAATAAATGAGAATAATAGCATTACGTTGCAAAAAATGTTAGTCTTAGTAATAACCACTCCGCTCCATTTTAATTTGTGATAATCTGATTATTTTCTGTTTTAATTTGAGATAATAACAATTGTTAATTTTCAAAAAATTCACATACAATAATTATTGTCGAATTATTTGAATTGATGAGCATTTATATAGTTAATAACCATTAAATGTTTATTAATCAAAAAAACAAGCTATCTCCCTCAATCAGTTGCTTATTAATTTAATATGGTTGTAAAAAAAAACAAAAACATATTAGAAATATTATTTAAATTATTTATAGATAAATTAATTCAATGTTTCCACAAATTCTTATTCTTCTCCAAATATATATATATATTTAAGAAAAAAATTTATATATTTTTTTAAACTTTAAAATAATTATTAAAATATAGGATTGAATTAAAAAAAATAGAATTTTGTATGTATGATCAAATCAATCAAAATTAATATCAAACTAAAGAAAAACTTAAATATAAACATTATACAATTTTATTGTTTTTGGTATTATTTGCATATAATTGTTATAATAATTAATAAAAAAACTTTAAATTCAAATTTGTAAAATATTTTTAAGGGCTTTTTTTATGATCTATTTATTTTATCAAATTTATCAAATTTACCATTTTATTATTATAAAAAAAAGTCAATATTTTAACTAGATTTTTTGATGCAGCGGAATGTATAATGGTTATTATAATAATAGACAAATTTTTTATAGGAAACAACAAAGAGTTCTTATTATTCCAAACCTTCGAGTTGAACTTATTTCAATTTATAAATTATTTTTTAATTTTAAACATAAAAAATATAGTATTGATAATATATTTAAAAAATTGACAAATTTTTTTCACAAAATTAGAATTGACCTTTTTAGTGGATAATTATTTTTGCTTTGATATGTTTTTATTATTCCTTTTAACTTGCAAAACAAAAGTTTTATAAACTTCAATCCCATTTTATTATTTGTAACTGAACTAAAATATTATTTGACAATATTTATTTAAATGATTATATCCCTTAATTAATATTTCTTGACAATAAATTTCATGGGTTTTTTTTATGAATATTATAATTTAATGTTATTATTATTCTAAAATATCTTGAAAAAATATTAAAAACATCCCATTTATGAACAAATTATTAAAACAATTCTTCTTTTGAATAATGTAATTTTAAAAATCTAATGAGAAAATTTTAGTTCCATTTTAGAATGAATTATAATTGCACAATATGATGAACATTTTAAAAAGAAATTTAATTTGTATAATGCGAAGGAAAGAATCAAAGATATATTAAATCAGTTAATTTAAATTAATTAATTTTAATTATCAATAAGTTTATTTCAAATTAATATTTAAATTTAATATTAAATTACTTATAATTATATCTTATGAGCATTTAATTGGCTTAAATTAACATAAAAGAAACTTTAAATAATTATAATTAATAAAATAATAAGATAAATGATTTAATCAATGTTAATGTTATTTTTGTTGAGGTCAAAGAATAAGTTAACTATAAGAGATAATTATTAATTAAGGTATCTTTATTTATATTAAATAATATTTTATATAGATAAATAAAATTTATTTTCTATTATTTATTTTTTATTTACGCTCCCACCAATTTTCTATTAATTAATCATAATCAATCAACAATATACCTAATAAAAAAGGTAAAACATAATTAATTAAATTGGGGTAACTTAATTTTGGAGATATAGAAAAATCCAACAGTTTAGTATTGATATAAATTAAAATTATATTGAATTTGATATATTTCAAGAAAATAATATAATCAAGATTAAACAAATAATAATTAATAATAAAATAAAAATATAATAAATTATTATTAATTAAATATATCAATATTCAACAATGACTTTTGTTAATTAAATGATAGTTTAAAACATAATAAATTGAAAGGAAACGCTTTTTAAGATGGAATCAAAAGATATTTTCTAAAAAATTAAGAAACTAATTAGGTACTAATTGACATTAATGATAAACTAAAACGAACTTAAAATCTCTATTAATAAAGAAAAATATTATATAAAGTTGCAAATATTTATTTATCAATAATAAACTATTAATTTATTGATATTAAACAAGGAACAAGAAAAAGAATTACATTTGTTCATGAATTCACCATTAAGTTATCATTGTATTTAAAGAGAAAATTATAAATATTATTCTTACTTCGTTTTGAAGATTAAAATAGAGAGTTTTTATAGTAAGGTAATTTGTATGCTACTGGATATTTAGATTGATTATAATTAACTTGATTCAATTCCCATTGTAATAAGAAATAATTGATAGTTTTTTAATGAATAATTGTGAAATATTTAAATACTAGTCTAGGGAATTGTTAAATTGCATAAGACTAACTCAAACAAAATATTAAAATTACATAAATTTTAATGAGAATATTATTTAAATAGATGTTAAAAATTTATAAAGGTTACTCTCAAAAAAATTAAAAAATATTAGGGAATTAAAACAAACATGTTATTAAGTAGATTTATATCGATTAAAATAAGATGAATATTAGGGACTCCGAAATAATAGACTGGTTTTAATAATATTGAGATATTTTGAAAATAAAAAAATAAATAAGGAAATTTGATTTAAGAAAGTTTTTAATGCTTGAATATTATTCAAATTTAAAAACATTTTATTTAATACATAAAAGACTTGAAAGATTGATAGATAATTTAGTTTTTGAAATTTAACAATCAATTCTCTTAATAAGAAATTTAATTAATTAAATAAATAAATATAATTAATTCTGGGTTGATTACATTTACTTTTAATAAATAAAGAAGGGACAAATTGACTCTGATGCATTGACTGAAACAATTAAGCAACCTTTAAATAATTTGAAAGGTTTATATAGATCACATTGATAAGTTTAATTAAACTTTTTGGGAATTAAAATTGAGTTAAATTGGTTATTTATTTAGAATATGACACATAGATTTCCTCAAAGAAATTCTAATGAGGGTGGACTATCAAAATATCGATAATTTTAAAGGGTAACATTGTTTCTATCAAGACATATAATAAATTAGCAAATAATTTTATCAAGAAAAAATTTATAACATTAAATATTTTTGAATACCTCAATTAAATTTTTATAAATTAGTTAAATGTTGTCAATTAAAAAATGTTAGGATTTTTCCAAATAAATACTATAAATTGATAAATTGATGGTCTTAGAGTTTAAATTTATAAAACTTCAATAAAAATCTCTTCAAGAGATTTCAATAAATAACTTTATAGAGAAAAAGATGTTATCAATCAAAGGATAATCACAGAACATATAAGGGTACTCAATCTAAAGAATAATTTGAAAAATTAAACATTGTAATTTACTTAAAGATATTGAAGAAATCTATTAAGATTATATTGTAAAAAAATTATTAAATTAAATTATTCCATTTAAAATTAATTAGCAATAAACTTAACTAAAATTACATATAATTGATCTAATAAGAAATTAATTGCTTTTCTTTAAATCATATAAAAATAGTTAATATAAAAATTAGTTAATCTAGAAAGTTATTTATTCAAGGGATTTCAATATTAATTATGTAATATTAAAAAAAGATTTTATTGAAATATAATTTAATCTTGAACTATAATTAAACAATATAAAAAGGAAATAAATCTATTGAGCTTGCAAATGTATTCAGTAGTATTTTAATCGTAAAGTATATTAATAATAGATATTATTTTTATCTGGTAAGCTCTTGATAAAATGATATGCTACAAAAATAAAAAATTATATACATTTCAATGTTGATAAAGTTAATAATATTTTTTATATAAATTTAATAATTTAAATAGTATATTTATTGTAAATTGATATATTTTTTTTTTTATTAAATTATTTGTAACCTAAAAATAATTAAATGATTAGAAATTTTTTCAAATATAATTTATGCAAATTGATACAAAATATTTTTAAAAATTTTTTTTTTATTTATCATCTAAAAAAACATGATTAATCAATTTAATCTTAATTTATTATAATCACTAAGATATAAGGTGTTTTTAAACTATTCTAATTGAATAGAAATACTATATACTTTATTACAAGTTTCAATAAAATCTATTTAGAAATTGAAATCAATCTCAAAGTAAAAAATTATATTATAATGGGAATCAGAGAGTTGATTATTAAAGTAATTATGATAAAACGCATTTAAGGGAGACGGGAATAAGATTAAATTTATTTGCACCATAACCTATTCCTAAATATAAAATAATAGGGAATAATTATCTAAAAATCAATGGTGTCATTGCAATACTTTAATAAAAGTATTAAACACTTTTATTTTACACTTATTTTAATAATATGCAAAAAATTATGATCATTAAAAACTATTAAACTGAAGGAAATATTAAGAAGAGGAAATTTAAGTGTAATCAATATCTTAATCACTAAATAAATCATGATATAAATTAAAGGATAAAACCAAAATCTATAATAATTAATTAAATATCAAAATATAGTGGGGAAAATTCCTTAGAAAGAATAATTGGTAATTTATTTTAGATCAATAACTCTACGGCTTGATTATAAGATATTAATTATTAAATATAAAATAATATTATTGTAATATGATTAATTAATTAATTAATTTAAATTTATATAAGAATAATTTTTTAAATTTTTATTTAATTCAATATAGTCATAAAGTATTTAGAATAGATTCTTGTTACTTCACTTGAGAATAGGTTATAAAATTTCTAATCTAATATAGGTCTAAGAAATATTTATATTAAATTAGGGAAAATTGAACTTTGAAAAATTAGATTTAATAGTAATTTTAGAATAGGATCCTATTCAAAAAGACTATGGGGATTATTCATTTTACATTAATATGTACTCATAAATAAGCAATAATAATTAGTCTATTTAACTGAATGAAAAATTTAATAATTAAACAAAACATCAAGTAGATATTTAAAAAGCAATATTCTAAAAAAATGAACTGAATTATAATTGGCATTATATTGTTTCTATAATTATGTATTTAAAATAATATAGAAAACTTTCAATATATTTAATGTTATATTAAGATTACTTAAATGTTTCAAGATTTATATAACGATATCATAAACTAAAATTTTATCTTCAATATAAAATTTTAATATAAATTGAAGGAAATTAGAATAAAACTTTATTTATTTTATTGTTAAAATAGCAAGTAATTATTATAGTTTGAATATTTTCGACTAGATATAATTTCTCATCACTTTTATTATATTTAATTCGTTATTTCTAATTATTCACATCATTAAATAGTTCAGTTTTATATACATCTAGCATATTTAAAAATTCAAAAATATTGTGAATAAATTAAAGCAAAAAATAAAAAGAAGGGTGATGTAAATTATTGATTTTATCTCTAAAAAATCTAAAAGAAATTCCCGTATCTAATATTTTCAAAATAATATAATAGGGATAAGAACTTGATTAAGCTTTTCTATATTACTTCAATAACATTTTAATTAAGATTAATTGACTTATTAAATAAAATTAATTACCTTTTTACTTCTATATTAACTATAATTATAAATTTTTCTTTATAGCATTTAATTGGTTTAAATTATGATAAATAGAAGGTTAGAAATCAATATAATAATAAATTAAAATAACAAATCAAAAAATATAATAAGAATAAAATTAGTTATTACAGGGTCTACAAAGCAGCAATGTATTAAGTATGACTAAGTTATCAAGAAATTCTACTAATATACATCAAGATATATAATGTTTAATAATAATTATTATAATTACAGTTATTTTTATTCAAAATATATTTTTTTAATTATCATTTTATTAATCACAATAATATATTATTTATAATGACTCCTTAGGTTAAAGCTTGATTATTTATAATAATAAATAGGGTAAAACCACATCTTTAATAGTTTATTTCAGAAAATTACTTATAAAAAAAGGTAATTATATATATATATATATAAATATGAAAGTACCTTTCTTTATAGTTTATATAATAAATTTTATTGAAAATAATTGTATAATTTAAAGAATTAATTACTTAATATATGTTTTGTAAAAGATAATCGTATTTTGCAAAGAGAGTTTTATAATTAAATATAGCAAGAAACTACAAAAAAGTTAGATTTTAATAGGTAATATAAAGTTTATATACTACAATACATAAAGGGACTATGAACAAAGATAATATGAAACTATTAATTTTATTTTTGAGTGTTTATTTTACAAACTAAAAATAAAAAATTTAATTAAAAAATCCATTTTAATATTATTTAATTTAAAGAAATTATGGTAATATTCTTTTATTGATAGTTTATCCGGGTAAATGAAATATTCTAAAAAAAAAAGTATATTAAAATATAATAAAAATAAATTAAAAAAGTATATCTTATTTTATTTTTATAGCATTTATTTGTACTGAATTATTAAAAAAACCATAACAATTAAATCTATATTAACTTTTACAAAGTTTTATTACATTATTAAATATCTTTTTTATATTTTTTATTTATAGAATAATAATATTATACTTTTATTTATGTTTTATATGGCTAATGTTAATTAAAAATTTATAAATAGTGGTCAAAGTCTAATCAAGCTACAGAGGGCAGATCACAAAAACATCAGCTATTATTTATAAATAAAAAAGAAAATTTCCCTAACTAATAAGGGTTGATCTATTTTGGAAGAATCGAAACTCTAATAAAATGAGGATATATCATGTGAGTTCTATTAAATATTATAAAAATAAGAGGGATCAAGAACTCCTGGACAATAACTTAAATTAATTATAGATGTTATTGAATATATTTGTATTATCAAAAACACATTATAAATAAAATAACAAAGTAAAAAAAAGTAAATTAAATTTATTTAATTATTATTTAAATATTAATTTAAGATATAACGAAATTAAAGCGTTAAATTTATATTTGCTTTTGAAGTTAATAATTAATGTTAATAATTATTTTAATAATAAAATTTAACAATAATTAGTGGCTATTTTAAAAATACCAAATTAAATTTGATTACTTTAAGGAGATATTGTGATATCAGAAGATAGAATTTTGAGATATTTTTTATTACAAATCATATTTAATATTGATAAAATAGATAAAAATAGAAAATTTAATAAATACTAATACATTTCTAATAATTAAAAAGTTATAACTGGCACTAATTAGTTAATCTTGTAATTATAATTCGATTCAGTGCACTTTTAATTTTTAAATCTAATAATAAATAATTATGGCCAAATTATACATTCAAAACCCCAAAACCCCTTAATGAGGTTTATAAGTGCTTTGATTTGTAGGGAATTTGTTAGGGGTTGGGGTTATTAATTAAATGCGAGACTAAAATTACAAGCTTTTGGGGTCTATTTATGATGAAGAGTATATAGATTTAGTGTTTAAACTGCGCTATGGATGTGATATGTATAGTGAATAACTCAAACCAGTACTGAACTATAAGTCTATTGCACTGCTCTTAAAGCGTAGTCCCTCAACTGTTCGTTCTCAATGCTTGAAAGCTATGTAATTAAAGCAATAATAGCTGAATTCTTAGCCTAAGAGGAAGTCAGTTTCAATAAAAGCATATTGACTATCTTATTAATGAAAAAACTTTGCAGTATTGGGCTCACTTCTCTCTCGACTAACGAGCTATTATGTTTCATCGCCAGTTCCCTGAGTTGAAGATCTCTGCATAGACTGTTGCAAACATTTATAAACGAAACGGTATCTCTTACAAAGGTGTAAATCGTATCAAGAGAGTCATTGATTTCACTCTGCCATTTTTACAACAACAACTTAAATTATATTTATAATTAAATGCAGAGAGCCTAATAGAATAATATTAAGTTTATTCATGCTGACGAGGCTATGTTTATATTCAACACTTTCATCTAGAAGTCTTGGTATA
>ARYC01023004.1:0-10048 GCA_000711775.1 Oxytricha trifallax
AGTCAACTTATAAGAGACACTTGAGAGATATACACAACGATATGCCAAGGTTATATCTCAAGCATTAAAAGAAAGATGGGAAGTATGTCTGTGAGTTCTGTGAGAAAACATATTCTCATACTAGAGACATCAAAGTGCACTTAAAGAAAAAGCACAATTAAAGTTTTGTCTTTAATCATGAACCTACAGGGAATAGATTCCTCTAAAAGAGGAGATCAAGAAACCCAGTGGACTCTCTAAGAGTTGAAGTCTAGAAGTAAGTTAAAATGAAGAAAGCAGTCAAGAACTTTCCAGTCTCTGAAATCAATAAAATCATGGTTAAAATAGAGGCAATGAAGACTCCTATATTAAAAATTATTGACTTAGATTCTTGCCTAGAAAGCTACCTCACTCTTAAGATAAAATAGAGAAGAGAGTCATTACTGATGACAAATATGCTTACAAGATATATCCATTCAATTACTTCCTTGCTGATGACAAGTTCCAAATGGAATTTGCAAATGAATATTATGCTCTTTAAAAGGCAAAGTTAAATGAGTGCAGGCATATCATCTAGCTTGATGCTATTTTACTTGGTAAAGATCATGTAACCTTCAGGCTTCCATTACTTGAAATGACTTACAGAGAATTCTTATCTGACAATAGATGTCAGAGATAAATTGGCTAGATAGTATAGCAGATAGTTGAGGGGATTGAAGAGCTTCACAAGCTAGGTTATAGTCATAGAGACTTAAAGCCAGAGAATATCATGTTGAACTTTCAACCTCTTAGAATTTATATGATAGACTTCAACAGAGCTCAAAGAGTGCAAGCCTCTGCATAAGGAAATGTATACGGCACTCCTGGATATTTCCCAGAGAGAGAGGATTGGAGAGATAGAAACACTTAATGGGATATCTGGGCTCTAACAGTAATAATAATAGAGAGCGACATGCCAAGAAACGATTACTTTAGCTGCAAGGGTGAGAGAGATTCTAAGCAAAGAATCAAACAATATCTCAATAAAAATAAAATAAATGGAAGTCTCAGAGAACTTGCATACTCAACTATTATCAAGCCAAGCTAAGAGAATTAACAAAAAATAGAAACAATTAAACATCATCTTAGAAAGATAAAATTCAGAGAACTACCACATGACACTAAGCTTATGTTTGTGTGAGATATCTTAAAAACTCGCCTGTTATACTCACTTAAATTACTAATATTTAAACATTAAACCACTACATAAACCCTATTAAAACCCTAATAAAGTTGCACTAATAGTCTACTTTTATCAATCAAAAACTCAATCAAACTACTGAAAGGGTTTTGGGGTTTTGAGTTTCATATAATAACTAAGCATTAAAACTAAAAAGAATTAATTGGAAGCGCTCTCTAGGTTAGTAAATCTTTCAATAAGGCAAAGAATAAAATTTAGATATTCTTATTCTTGTAATAGGCGCTGTAGAGTAGCTACATTCAGTAGGTATTATTCAAAGACTTTTATCACCCAAAACTATAAAAGTTAAAGATGCTGATAACTTAGAAGTTTTCTCAGCAAAGTACAAATACTCGACTTTTCAGAATGTTAACCTTTATGCATCTTCTTTGCCTGTCACAATATACTAAGATTAAACAAATAACGATGAGGTTGAAATGGGGACGTTAAATAATACGTATTTTCTCTTATATTTATACTCATTGAAATTCTTATTGGTAAAAGGTTTAATCAAATTAAAATATCATGCAAACATGTACTAGAAATTATTAATTAGGTTCGTCAAGATAATTTACTACCTAAAAGTTAAAGGGTTGTTTTGAAATTTATTTCAAAAAATTTTGGAGATCTTCAAACTCTATAGGAGTTAAAACAATAAGTATAATATTTATTTAGGTCTGACATCTTAATTAGTTTTATTAATTTACATATTTTTCTTCAATTTTGATAATTGTCTGAAATAATTAAAATTTATAAAAACTTCAGCCAAAGATTTCTTATGAGATACTACTTATGTTTTTTAATATGTTTCGATAATAGAAATTTATGTATCGAATGTAAATTAACAATTAAAAGAATAATTTACTTTAGCAATATTTGAATTTGAAGTAACTAAACCTGAAGATTGTATCATATACTTATTTGAAGCAGTTTTAACTTGCTAAAAAGCAGCTGGACTAATTCGACCACTTGATTTATAGTCATTATTACTATTGTAATTTTTATTTTACAATTATTTAAATATTAAATAAAAATTAAAAAATTTTTTATTGAATTTATTATAATTAAATTATTATGAAAGATATGTGGTTAAACTAATAGGAATTTACTATAATAAATCTACTATGGCATAAAAATTGCAAAGAAATTAATCTTTCCTATATTTTTAATTTTTTATTAATATTCTGAGATATCTGATTATGAAAGCTGAATTAGTTTAAAGATGTCTGGAAAGAACAGTTTGGTCAGAGTTGCCATGAAATTCTAATTTTATTGATTTGGTGTTGAATTTATAAGGTTATAGATGATTTGAGTCTTCCCTTTGGTCTTTGATTCGATAACACTAGAGTTGTTTGAGAATGTTCCAACGCACTCTTCAATTATAGAAAATTTCGCTTCTTTTGATTGCATAAAAGTATTGGGCGTAAGGTTTTCAGTAATAGGATTCTCGTTATTGAATTATTTAAATTTTATGACTTTATTCTTATAGAAATAATATTTCTCAATAAAACAATATAGTACTCAACTGGTTAGTTTTCCTCAATATCATCCATATAATTGCTGTTCTAAAATCCCACTCTAATTTTTGAATAAAATGTAACCAGATGGTTTTAGTGAAACATGTTGCTATGAATACTCAGTGGAGTGGATGGTTATTTTTCTAAGCCATGTTGTTTCTTGATACTTTTCGATCCTAACTTATAATTTAAAAACAAAATCATGATAATTAACTGAACTAATCAAATCTGCTAACATGCTATATGTACTGATCATCTAATCTAATAGGAGATCTTTGGATTATGTTTGCATAGGAATCTTGTCCTGCAATCATGATATGACTTGTGGCATTCAAGTTGAAATTTGTCAAAGTCATACTTCTCTTATGAATCTGTCTCTCTATACTTTTATTCAGAAAATCTAAGTTTGTTTTTGTAGGGCTACTGTTTCTCTGTTTCTCACCAAATGTTTGTCTACTTTTACTATATTTTTTGCTGATTGTGTCTTGGATTAATTAAATGTCTATCAGTTTCTCTGTTCTAACTGATGTTTCTCATTAAATTGTTTTATAAGTTAATGGGATTAAGATATTCTAATGAGCTATCGCACCTCATTTTTACATCCTTGACCGTCATATGATGATGGTTACTACCTCTTGTATTATTATACAAAGAATAATCATTAGAGTCTCCAAAAAACATGGGACCTTAGAATTTGTCTTCACGGTCGTTATTGGATAGCTATCTCTGACCTACTCCACCTTTAGTACCTAATAAACTTTCATTAGAAGCTTAAGTTTAGACTAGATTTGCATTTCGACTCTTGATTATAATTGGCTTCTAGTAATTTAAGAGTTTCTTATTGCCATTGCTAAAACTCTAGTAGAAATTACTTATTTAATTGTTCTTGTTTGACTGAGAAACTAAGTTCTTTAGTTTGCTATTAGGAATGTTTTTGTTGAACTAGAAAGAAATGGTTGAAATATTTCCTTATCTCTAAGTATTGAGCATCGGCTCTGTGTGCATAACTCCATTGTCAAATAAAAGCTTTGCTTCCTGTATTTACTAAGTGACATAGTTTACATACCCTGAAATCTGAGTGATTTCTCTTTGACAATTCGTGGTTAGGGGTTACTCGACATGAATTGAATCAAAGTTCAAATGACTCTTGATGTTGCTAAACTTGCC
The DNA here is from genome assembly GCA_000711775.1 of Oxytricha trifallax. Classification (NCBI taxonomy): domain Eukaryota; phylum Ciliophora; class Spirotrichea; order Sporadotrichida; family Oxytrichidae; genus Oxytricha; species Oxytricha trifallax. The sequence continues at coordinate 3,883 of ARYC01023004.1, forward strand.
TTTATCATTCAAGCACTTAGTTTAGAAGATTGGAAGCTATCTTTTTGAAGAAGACTCCAACTTTTTTCTGCTGCTTTCAGGCTTTGGTGCTAATGTTGTCATTTAAATTATTATAGGTTAGACTTTAGACTCTAATTTGGGTTTTGCTGATTATATTATGGAAGTATTCTTGCTTATTTCAATACTTTTATTGCATTAAGCCAATTGAAATAAATAAAATGTCATAATAAATAAATTTTATACATTTATAATAATATTTAATGGCACATTAATTCATAATTACAAGATTAACATGTGAAAAATTCCTGCAATAATAACACTTTTCTTGTAGGAAGAATCAAAGCGTGATATCGATGGATTTTGTTTACTTTAAGAAGAATTAGTAATATTTGTTGATGGCTACAAAATAGAGAAACCCCCAGATTTATGACTCAGATTAATACTTATGTTGTATATTTACTTTACTTGGCTAACACTTGATTTTATGATTGAGAATATTTATATGATGGAAGTGCTGCTCAGGACTACTAAGCTTATTAACTTTCTAAAACAGAAGCTGTTTTCTGGGTGACTGGATCTAATGAAATAAAATTAAAATATGTGATTTTGCTTATAGGGTTCTGGATGATACTTTTATTAGCTTAATGCTTATTTTCTTTATAAGATTAAGAGGAGTAATTCACTACTTTAGCAATTTACTGTTTCTTGAAGAACTCTTTATTAAGCGCTTGTTGATTTTGTAATCTTGAATTTATTACTCACATTTTTAGCAAATAAACTTTAAGAAGTCTTAGTTTCATTTGAGTGGTTTTTTGTTCGAGGAGAGTGTATAACATCTTTGACTTAAAATAGTTAAGTTGATGCTTTGTTGTGTTTTGTTGAATTTGCTCTTTCTTGTCATCTTCCTACTTCTTAAGTTGAGTTTACTGCTTGTTATTTACTTTTAAATCTGATTTTTATCATTATAATTAATATTTTGACTAGTTACCTTAAACTAAAATTGAGTCTGGCCTGTAAGGATTAATGATAAATTTGATATATTGTCTTTTATATTCAGAGTTCATTTTTTAATATTTTCAAATTGCTAATGCGAGCAGGTGACTTTTTATTTGAAGCTTATTTCTTAGCCCCTGGTTTCCTACCTAGAGTATTTAGAGTACTTGGCTAATTTTCTTTTAAGAAAGGGAACTTAAAGTTTCTATTGACAAGAGAAGTAGCAAATTTATCCTCGATTTCTTTCCAAAATCTCCACAACTCCTCTTCAATATTCCAGTTTACACAGCCAAACCCCTTCTTAGGATGATTGAAATACAAGTTTCTAAGCTTATCATTCGTAAATGATGGTATCATTTATTGTAATGGCCCTATCTCTAATTGTCTCTGTTTAAACTTGCCATTCTCTGATTCTATTTATCTATTAACTCATCATTCTATCCAGTATAAAAAGAAGCATGCTATATAAAATAAAAAGTGATTGTTATGATCATTTCTATGTGTTGAACTTCTTGTACTTCTAATTAGGACGATACTATCTTCGTTGTCAGTTTCTTGCAATATATCTTGCTCTTTTTTGTGATGATTGCTTATTTGGATACCATTATTCTATTAATAGTTCTTGTTGTATACTGGTTGCAGGGAATGTTGCAAGTTAGGAGTGGGTTATGAAGTTTCTCTTTGATGACTTATGATCTTCTTCATCATTTTTTATTTCTCTCTATCTGCTTCAATCATGTAGGTCTCTCCTTATTTACTGCGTTCTCTGTATAATTAACTCTCTACAAAATGAAATATTAGGTCAAATAAAGCTAAAATGCTGTAAAAATTACATTAATCATAGAGGAGGCTTTGATTGGAGGGATGTTGATATTGATCTTAGAAATCATCTGGATTGTGTGAAATTTACTAGTAATATTGTTAAAATACATTTGAAATGGAAATTTTAGAGGAATGCAATAAAACATTTAAATTAAGTAATTTTATAACTGGCACTAATTTACTATGTTCTTAATCGTAATTTGATTTAGTACACTTTTAATATTAAAGATATCTTTTAATTATTAATTATGACCAAATTGTACCAGTATTCATTGTACAGTTTTAGAATTTTAGTTTTTTTTTATATTAAGGCGTACTAAATCATTGTACATTGTACTTTGTACAGTTTTAAAAATATTTTTTTTTTAAAATCAGATTGTACAGAATGAAAAGTGATTAATAATTATTAGGAACTTTAATTATAATAATTGCTTTAAGTATTTAAATGGATGGCACAGAGAGGTTTTAAAGAGAGCAGTTCTAAGATCAATAAGAATACAATATTTGCAGGATGGAAAGACTACCTAGTCATTAGGATGAAATCAAAATCAACGAGCGCCACAAATTTGTATTTGAGATCAAAGCTGAAGACGGGAAGCAGATTCACACAGGCGTAGAGAGAGAGATGTCCGAATTAACTCCGAGGTTTGACCATTCACTCATCTTCCACAGTATTATAGAGGAGTCGAGAAGATACTATATTGATACAGTTAAAGCAAGATGGTCTTGGACTCTGCAAGAACTACTTTAGCGGTACAGATTACCTCGGGTATAAGAAATTGATCAGTCTCTTATTTGTCTTCTATCTGAAGTATATCAGCAATTATTATAATTAAAGTTCCTAATAATTATTAATCACTTTTCATTCTGTACAATTTGATTGAAAAAAAACTATTTTTAAAACTGTACAATGTACACTGTACAATTCTAAAGTACGCCTTAATTAAAAAAACTTAACTTCTAAAACTGTACAATCAATACCCAAAACACTTTCAGTAGTTTGATTGAGTTTTTGATTGATAAAATTAGACTATTACTGCATACTTTATTAGGGTTTTAATAGGGTTTATGTAGGGGTTTAATGTTTAATTATTAGTAATTTAAGTAAGTATATGCGAGTTGGGGTCAGTTTATGACAGTGACTAAATAGATTTATTGTTTAAGTTGCGATATGGATGTGATGAATATAGTGAATAACTCAAGCCTGTTCTGAATTATACGTCTATAGCAAAGCTACTCAATAAATCTCCAGCAACTGTGAGGTCTCACTGTCTATTAGCATTGAATTTAAAGAGATAGCATCTTAATACTAAGCCTAAGAGACCCTTAAAAATTTTGGCAGCATCATATTGAATATCTTATTAATGATAAGACTCTTAAATACTGGGCTCATTTCTCTCTAGCCTAGAGGGCTGTGATGTTTCATCGCCAATTTCCTGAGCTTCACTTATCAGCTTAATCGATAGCTAACATATATAAAAAGAACGGAATATCTTACAAGACAGTCAATCGCATTAAGAGAGTGATCGACTTTAATGTTCCATTTTATAAGGATAATTTAAATTATATATTCGATCAAATGCAGAGAGATATTACTAATTATATTAAGTTCATACACGCTGATGAGGCAGTATTCACGTTTAATACCTTCATATCAAGGTCTTGGTAAAGATATAGCAACATTGAAGTATATGATTAAAAGGTTAAGGTTTAAACTCATGCTATACTTGGTTGAATAAGCGAAGATAATGGTCTCGAGACTTATGTTATCCACCCTCGCTCAATAAAGACCGAATAGTACATAAAGTTCTTGTAATAACTCAGAGATAAGTACGCGGACTAAGAGATTATTCTGTTTGTAGATAACTTATCTGTCCACAAAACTAAAGACACAAGAAAGTAATATGAAAGGCTAAACATTAACACCTCTTTTTAATGTTCCATACAGTCCTCAGTTCAATGGAATTGAATTATATTGGGGCCTATTTAAAGGCCACTACAAGAAAACTTCTGCTCTATCACTTGATGCACGACTTAAAGATAGATACAGCAGATTTTATTAAGAGTGCTGCTAAGAGATTCAGCGATGATAAAGCTAAAGTATGCGCAAGAGAAGGGAGATTTTGTGTATATAAATAAGTTTTAAATTTAAAAGAATGAATAAGTTCACATATTAAATTTGCCCGTAAAGGGATTTGGCTTCTCTTATTTCTCTCTTTTAATTTGCTGTGCTCTTTCATCAAGTATATAGCAGTACCAGGTTTTTCTATAAAGTTAGAAGACTAAGCTTACTTGAGATGAAAGGATGCTTGTAAAGTTCCTAAAGCCAGGTATCACTTATTTTAATACCTTGCTTATCTTTTTCTTCAGGAGAAATGCTGTAGCGTTTCTTATGAGCTTCTTAAATAACTTCATTTAAGTAATCAGGTTTCAGAGTTCCAAGGACACCAAAGAAGAAGTTTCTCTCTGGCAACTTATTAGAGAGCTGTAGCTTTGATGGAAGGTAGATAGCTACGTCTGGATCACTCATAGCATCGTCATATAGGTTTGTCACTGATATTTCAGGGTAGTTAGGTATTTCTATCATCCTAATATCATTAGACTTAAAAGCTTTTTTGTCTTCACTAAGTAAGGCTTTTAAGATTGAGATTTTAGTTCCCTCCTAAGTTGGCAAGAACAATCCAACTATAATGGATTTATTAATCTTACTTAAGAACTTACCTTGCTGTCAATGAAATTTAAAATTATGGATATCCATTCTAAGTTTATTAAAAGCTTACTACTAAATAGGGATGACCTACTGGAGTTCAACCTAGAAAAGATATGAGGATAAGCATTGAAAAACTTGATCCAAGTTTTACAGATTGATTTCCATTTTTATCAATCTATCTCCATTAAATTGCTCCTAATAATGTTTAATTATTTTAGGAGGTCTTCCAAATTATGTTCAAACTTAATTAGGAGTTAAATTTTAAGGTTAAAACTTAATTAGGAGCATATTTAATTTAAAAATGTTTAATAACTTTACCTCCACATTAAGTTCAAACTTGATTTGGAGGACCTCCTAGAGAAACAAAACTTCATTAGGAGTATTTTAATTTACTAAAATGTTTTAAATTCTCATAAAATATGTCAACTTAGGGTCTTTTATGGTTAGTTAATTCTTACCTCTCAGCAAAGAATCTACCAGAGAGTCTTATACTCGACTACTATAGTTTATCTAGGTAGATTTTATCATTTTTATAATAAAATGTATCAGCAAACTAAAATGAGCGCTAACCTGTTAAGAAGAGCGGCATTACTCGGATCAAGTCAATAAAAGTTGTCATTCCAGCAACCGAGAAAAGTAGAGACCAGAGACGCTTGTACTCAGTGGGAGCCTACTTATGACAACTTTGACCAGTCTAGCTTTGATATTTAAATGTAAGTTAAGTAGGAGGTTAAACAACCAGCCAAAGTTGACTATTAATGCAAAGAATGCAATAAGTTTCCTCTACAAGTCAACTTATAAAAGACACTTGAGAGATAAACACAACGAAATGCCAAGGTTATATCTCAAGCATTAAAAGAAAGATGGGAAGTATGTCTGTGAGTTCTGTGAGAAGCCATATTCTCATACTAGAGACCTCAAAGTGCACTTAAAGAAAAAGCACAATTAAAGTTTTGTCTTTATTCATGAACCTACAGGGAATAGATTCCTCTAAAAGAGGAGATCAAGAAACCCAGTGGAGTCTCTTAAAGTTGAAGTCTAGAAGTAAGTTAAAATCAAGAAAGCCGTCAAGAACATTCCAGTCTCTGAGATCAATAAAATCATGGTTAAAATAGAGGCAGTGAAGATTCCTATATTAAAAATCATTGACTTAGATTCTTGCCTAGAAAGCTATCTCACTCTTGAAGATAAAATAGAGAAGAGTCATTACTGACGACTAATATGCTTACAAGATATATCCATTCAATTACTTCCTTGCTGATGACAAGTTCCAAATGGAATTTGCAAATGAGTATTATGCTCTTTAAAAGGCAAAGTTAAATGAGTGCAGGCATATCATCTAGCTTGATGCTTTTTTACTTGGTAAAGATCATGTAACCTTCAGGCTTCCATTACTTGAAATGACTTACAGAGAATTCTTATCTGACAATAGATGTCAGAGATACATTGGCTAGATAGTATAGCAGATAGTTGAGGGGATTGAAGAGCTTCACAAGCTAGGTTATATTTATAGAGACTTAAAGCCAGAGAATATCATGTTGAACTTTCAACCTCTTAGAATTTATATTATAGACTTCAACAGAGCTCAAAGATTGCAAGCCTCTGCATAAGGAAATGTATACGGCACTCCTGGATATTTCC
>ARYC01023007.1:0-10125 GCA_000711775.1 Oxytricha trifallax
TTGAGAGGGAGGTAGAGCTAAGAGCTCTTGAATTTGAAGCAGGGGTTTTTATCATAGAAGTATTATACCAGAGGGAGAGCGCAGAGATAGGGGTTTAAACTTAAATTGATTATGTTGAGGAGCTAAAAAAAACAGCAACCAATCGAAAAGATAAAAGCATTTTTATGTGAAGACTGTTAGAATCATTTCTCAACAGAACAAAGCTTGAAGAGACACCATAAAGAGGTACACTCTGGCAAAGCCAAGATATATTTCAAGCATGAAAAGGTAGATGGTAGGTATTAGTGTACGACATGCATGAAATCATATACTCACTCAGCAAAAGTTAAAAGGCATATGCAAAAGCATCACCTCAGTGAGTTCTTGATTGAAGATTAAGAGACTAAAAAACTACTACCAGCTAAAAGAAAATCTAATACTCTTGAGTCATAAAGAGAGCAGCAAGAGAGACTCAAGAGACAGAAGCGATATGAATCGATGAACCAGCCAGCAGGAAATACAATTTTAGCATGCTTCTAAGCGAAGGCTATGAATATACCTGCATTAAATGCAGTTGATCTCAGCACTTGTATTGAAAACTACTTGATATAAACGTCCTGCAAAAGCAAAGCTCATAGTAGTTGATGAGTATGCATACAAGGTGTATCCATTCAGTTATCTTATTAAGAACCACAGTATTAGAACGAGTTTGCAAATGAATACATGGTACTTAGAGAGGCCTAAAGAAAAGACTGCAAGAATTTGCTTAAGCTAAATGGTGTTATATTAAGTTATGGTTTCATCGCATTAAGACTAAAGAAATTTAAAATGACTCTGAGAGACTACCTATATCACAATAGATACCCTGATGATTTAAACGATATACTCTCAGATATGATTCAGGGTGTTAAGCAGTTGCATGAACTTGGATATGTTCATAGAGATTTGAAGCCTGAAAACGTTATGCTAAATCTCTGCCCTTTAGAAGTAGTGGTTATCGATTTCAATAGAGCTTTAAGATAGGAGATTGTCACTTTAGCACAGGTACTTGGTACTCCAGGTTACTTCCCAATAAGAGAGAAGTGGACTAATGGTTCTGTTTAATGGGATGTTTGGGCAGTAGCAGCAATAATATTAGAAAAGTGACATGGAATGTATGTCTTACTTTGGTACAAAGCATGAAAAATAATCAATAAGTTTGGCTCAGAAACATATAAAGTAAGAAGATGTCTGCGAAGAAATAAAAAGCATAGTAGAGATGATAATCGTGAGAGCTCCTTCATATCCTAGATAATCCTTAGATGACATACTTGACCCATTATAGAGAGCAAGATTCAAGAGATACAACAAAGATAAGCAGATTAAATTTGTTTGAATTAAGTACTCTAATACTCATTAAATATTCATTAAATTCACATAAAACCTGCATTTTCTCTACAAACCCCAATAAGACCCCAACTATACCCTACAAATCAAAGCACTTATAAACCTCACTAAGGGGTTTTGGGGTTTTGATTAGCATGATTACATATCAGTTAATATAAAAGACCCTTTACACTTCATGAAGGTAATCAAATGCTTTAGTGAAATTGAATAATAACAATACTTGAAACCTAACTTTAAAAAAAACTATATTTTTAAGATTAGCTAAGAACTATGTGAGTGAATTTTATATTATAGGTATTAACAAATTCTTAGATTCAAATATCTAGGACTAAATATATAAATAATCATCCAAAATCTATTAAAAAATACATGATAGAAATCAAGATTAAAGTATAATTTTATTTAAGGATTACTATCTTAAGTAATCACATAGTCAGTAATACAATAATTATTGCCTGAATAATGTCACTGATAAATTGCATATACTCTACAATAATTGAGGTTTAACTAGTGAAAATTGATGAGATTGAGAATATGGAGTGAATTAAAGAAAATAGCCTTTAGAGAACCAAGCTATATACCAAATAAATTGCTGAGAAATGTTATGCTACTAAAGGAGATTGGAACCAGTTAAATAACTAGAGACTTGGTTCATAAAAATATGAAAAAAATCAAACTAAACATAGAATAATTTATGAAACCTTAAAAAGCGAATGATGAGATTAAAATAGTCGATAAATTATAAAAAATAAAGAAATTATTTGTAATAAAGAATGTCAATGATGGCAATTTATCAAGGAAAGATCATAATCAACTACTGCGTGAGTCACTACTGCAGTGCTCACAAAGTATTGGTAGACTAGGACTATATATATGATTGTGAACCAGTAAACTCAACTAAAGACCCAACTAGATTCTCAAAAACAATAAGAGAGAACTGACCTTACTTTTTTACTTGGAAGGATAAAAATCAAATAGACAATATCTAAACATGATAAAAGTAAGACCAAAGGATATGATAGCTAGAAATATACTAATAGCCTCAACCAATAAAGAGGCTATTTATGGTCAACTACGTAAAGAAAAAAGAATGGATTTACCATTACAAAACAACAAACAATATGACAATAAATTCTAATACTTTAATCTAAAATAAACCAAGAAGTTATAAAGAAGTGAAATCAGAGAAATATAATAAATTAATTAATTATATAGTGAAATACTTTAACAATTAAAGAATTACATTAAATGAATTAATCATAAACACTATGAAGAGAAGTAGAAGAAAGAGATAGAAAAAACAGGAGAAAGAGATGAACAGACAAGTAGAGATAGAAACATGGTGAAAAGTACAAGAGTTACGATACTATCACAGGGATAGAAGCAGAGACTCGAAGAATCAGAGATAAGAATTCTATAAAGTCCTTCTAGACAAATATATAGGGTGAAAGAGCCAACTATTTATTAAAAAATAAATTCTAAGAAAGATGATAAACGGGGCTAAATTCCAGAGAACTCAGATTGACAAGCATGAAGATGGGACATCATATTTTAATGATCATATGAATTTTAAGAGAATCATCGACATGTCAGAAGTAAAATGCTGAGTATAAGACAAAATCATCTACACTAAGAAAAGATGATCAATTATTATTTCAAGAATGATCACCATCGTTTGTTGTCTGAGCGCAAGAACTAAACTAAGAAAGCACTGATAAGAATTACGATGATAGACAAGTGATTAAAAGGTAAAGGAGCAAGATAAAAGGAACTATGGACAGAGAAAAAACAATAACACTGTAAGGATATCAGCTAAGATTGGAAATATTTTGACTAAGTTCCCGAAAATCATATTACTGAGTAAATGGGTGAAATAACAGAAAAAACAAAGCAAAGAAGTCTAATTTAACCAACAAAGGACATTTTACATAATAATAGCACTAGTATTCGTGGACAACAATGGGATTCAGAAACTAGGTAGAATCATCAGCTCAACTAACTGGAGGTTAAACAATAGAAAGTTCTATAGAAAAAAGAAGACCAACAAAGTAAAATTATACTAGCAAGCTGTCAAAGCCATCATAATTTATTTTAAGAAAACTTAAATTTATTAATTATTCTAATAACATATAAACTTAAACTTATTATCCTAATCTAAAATGGAAATCTCTCTAATTATTTTTAATCTTCATCATCATCGTAGTCATCTTCATCCAGATTGATCTCAAAGTCTTAAAAGTCCTCTTTCTGTGCAAACTTGCGAAGCACCAGTCCAGCTGCACCTGTGGTCTTGTCAGATAGGACCACTATATAAATAAAATTAAAGGTATGTTTTTTGTAACTTACATTTTATGTGAGTGCTCCATCTCCACTTGAATCTGATCTATAAGAATATTATTTAATATATTTTTAACTTTTTGATTAAATTAATTAATTTCGAATTTAAATTTTAAATGTAAAGAACTGCAAAACTGGGTGGTACTTATAACTCAGAGAGGGTCGTAAACACTTGAGATTCATGACATCAGAATATCAATTGGAAGCTATTTACTTCTAAAATAACATGCGGATTAATGTGACAAATTCACAAAAGATACAATTGGGGATGGTTAAATTAACTAAGTGAATCATTCAAAATGACTGTGGAATATAAACAAACTAATCATGAATCATTGGTATTGGAACCTCCTCGCTAATCAGTATTTCATTTTTACAAATAATTGGATAAATATATAAAGATACTATCAAATGTACAACATGGAGAAAGGGATAACAAAGAGAGAGATCCGCAGATCAGGAATAGCTTTAATAAAAAAAGATTTATCAATAGTCTTGGAAAAGAAAAACAACAAACTATGGCAACTCGTGAACGAAGAAAACAGAAACTTGCATCTTCAACTCTCTGATAGATGAAAGAGGACCTAACGAGATCACTAGAAAGAGAATATTCAATATATGAGTGTAGGCTTGGCGAGCTCATTGAAGAAGTTTAAAGGGTTGAGGAGCTTATAGTAACAAGAAACTGAGCTTCACAACTTACTGAGAAAGGAGGAGATGGCAAAACCAGCATAAATTATAGCAAGATTTAACGAAGCAGAGGACGACAAAGACTAACACGAAAAGATGGGCAACTCAAAAGAAATCAAGGTCAGCAGCAAATGATCAAGGAATAAAAAATGACCAGCAAAGCATCGCGATTATATATTTCATAATAGATTTTTATTCTCATTAATTGTATTTTGTGGTAATTAATACAAGTTCTTATGAAAAATTAGTTGATATATTTATTATTTATTGAAAATGCATTAAATATATGATTATTAGTATAAACAATTACAGAAATGTAATCCAGAAGCAGCTTCATCATGCTTCGAATATCGAGTTCTCAGTCTACTCATATTTCTCCTCCTTCTAATAAATATTGCTTAAATATAAAATCATTTTTTTTGTTAATCAAAAAATTTAGAGAATAAGTTAGTTGTTCCAAGAATACAATCGAAAGTTTTAATATTAAATTTAAAATTTGTGCTCATTTTTCATAATTCATTTCGTATTTTGATCTACCTAATAGTATTTTACTACTATATATATATAAATTATTATTAGACCAAATGATAAGTAAACTGATGGTTATTTAGAAGTATTCAGAATCAAACGCATCTTTGAAATTGATAATGGAATAAATATATTTATTATCTTTTCATGTAATTATATTGAATAGCGTGGATAATTACTTAAAATAGGAATATTATAAATTACAAACTCTTCAAATAATAAGCAAATTTGTAGAATCTGGATTTCTAGCTGACCCTCAATATCACTTTAAAAGGTGTGGGAGTATAAAATACTTATCAATTTATTCATAATAAATATAATTTGAACATTTAAAGTGAAAAGTCTTGTACAGGAAAAGCGCTTACTACTAGTGAGTTTCCTTCTCTTCTATAAATATGAAGGTAAAGTTGAATTGTTTTACCAGAATGCTCAATATTAAACTTATTTATTCGATAACACAGTCTAAGATATCATCATATCTTATGCTCTAAATTAATTTAGATTTTTTTTAAGCAAAGTCTTGAATCATTCATTTTGATATCTACTACAACCTAATAGAAATAGCCACTAAATAATCGAATTCTTTAATATAAGTTACTGATAGAATCTTCTTGAGTAAAACTTCACTAAATCAATAAAATAGCGAGATGAACTAATTGAAATAGCCCAAGGCATTTTAATATCAAAATTAGAAGAAATCTATTAAAGCTTGATGTAAAAAAGTTCAATTCACTCGATGAACAAAGAAATTAGCAAATCTAGATAAAAGTTATACATGACATTAAATGAGAGGTACTTGCTTCATTATATTGAATATATTTAAGGAAAATGAGAAAATGGAATTATTATATTATCAATAATAATATAATAATAAATAATTATAAAAATAAAAAAACACAGAATGGGTATACTGAGCAATATTTAAAGGAACTTTATCAAAATCGATATCGATGTTAGAGGCGTTACACATCTATTTCATGATACAATTGATAAAATCTAAGTAAAAGTAATGGGAACTTCACATCTTAGAATTCATCACCTTCACGGCAAGAAATATATTAGCTAGGAAAGGATACCAACTAATCAACCAGCCTCGTTAATACGAAGATGATAACAACACTGACATAGTTTAACAATGGATCAGACAACATATACAAATGTCAAGATTTCTCTCGTTAAATAATAAGTAAAAATAAAACCGTAACAATACAACAAAGAGACATACTCAAGACTTGCCTCTCCACAAGTAGTTTACTTGGAGCTGGATGAACCATCCGCTTCTCCCAAAGACTAGGTAGAAACCTTATCTATACCAAATTGGAGTGCCAACCTTATCATAAAAAGGAACTATAAAGTGATAATGATGATGACTGAAGATCTGTCGAAGAAGATGCACAATTTGACAAACATGATAACTTAGACTCCTATGAAGAAGAATCCAACTAAAACAAGCAGACATACCTGGTTCATGATAATTAGAGACTTTCCCTTACTGCTTCTAGAGTGATGCTGCACAGAAAATTACCAACCTCAATTCCTTAGACATATTTATAAATAATTTTTAAAAGAATGACTTCAAAGACGTTGCTGAAAGTTTTTCGTATTAAATAGGAAAAATGCTATCTAAGAAATTTGTAGTAAATATGGTTAATAAATAATTACAATTTATAAAAGAAAATCGATAAATTAAAATGAAATTAATTAAGAAAATATGAAATCCTAAAAATGGTGTTGCTGGAGCAGCTGGTTGTTCACTAAAATTTGTAAGTTACAAAAAATATATCTAAAAATTTTATATTTTAGCAATACTTACCAGCAGGAGACAAAGTGAGACTAAACTGAAGACTTGAATTGTAACAGTCAAAAGATATAAATAAAGCAAAGGATGGCTAGAATAAAGAAAATATGATGGTGATTATTACGATGATAAAGCTGTTTCTGGATACTATTTTCATTATTGTCTACACTAATACTTAATCTTTAAATCTATTTCAAAATTAATTAACCCATTCTCGATTATTTTTCATAAATCATAAAATAATATAATTTAAAATAATTATTATTTAAATTTAGTTAGATGTGTAAATCATTACCAAATCAGACCTGCAAAACAGTTTTAAAACGGCCAATACGACATCTAAATTTGGATCAATTCCATTAACACTGGACTTTTTTAACTCAAATGTCATCTCAGCTGTTTATGAGAAAATGGACAAAAATGAGCTCTTAATAATAATCTCCATGGATGATGCGGAACTAGGACATATAAAGGACAAAATTCATTCTAGCTTAGAGACTCTGGAAGACATTATTAGTCTAGTATAATTTTTCAACCTCGACTTTATTAAGAATTATATAGAGCCATTCTAGTTTAATTTTTAATTTAATTCTTTTAATACTATTAAGTGATTAACTCATAAAATTCTTAATACAATTCATTTATTGTTATAGTCTTATCATAATCAACTCTGCACATCATTTCATTTAATAGAAAATCTATGTCATCATCTACCATCAACTTTAAATATTATTCTGTGAAATATGGACATCTATAATTTAAAGCTAAAAACCTATCTCTTCAAACTAAGCATTCAAATAATATTAAGCTTAAAGAGTAGATGTTCCAAAATTTTCAAATATCATTAATTAAGTCTTGTGTTTATATATAAATTTTTAGTGTTTGATCTTGAGCCTGAAACATCTTTAAATTTAATGCAATAACCATAATTTCTTATATAAACTTAAAAATTTGGCTCGGTAGAAATTAAGATATTTTCAGGTTTTATATCACGATGAGCAATCTTCAATTAATCTAATTATTTTACACCTTAAATCAATCCGAGCATTGCAAGTTTAAGTTGATGTTTGTTTTATCTATTATTTAATAAATATCTTAAGTTGCAAATAAATGCTTTACTATTCATTAAAATCAATGAATACTCATTTAACCTTATTGCTACTATTTAATTTTGTAAATCCATATTTAATTCTTTAAAGTTGTTGAGATATTTGAACTAATTCTGAACTTGTTCTAACAATTATTTATTATTAACAAATTAATCAATTTTATAGTCTTCTTATGCTATTTTTATTGATTAATAGTAGTGATCGTCTTTTGATGATTACTCTATTAAAATATTTTATTTTTAAGCTGTTTTGAAATAGCTTCTGATTCTGGATACATATTCTTTATCATAATTTATAATTACTAATAATTATTCATTTAACTTTAATAATCTTCGTCGTATTCTTCTTAGAGTTTTAAAATATTTTTGCCTATTTATACTTCATTTTCATCAAATACACCCAAAACTTCTTATTTAATAAGTTATTTTTAGAATTATATAAAAATACTACATATTTATTTATTCAGCTTTAAAAGTTCCAACTAGGCTTACAACATTTCACCTTTAAAAATTATCTATAATAATATTTCAATAAATTAAAATCCTACAGATTGGTCTATATTTATTGAATGTATTGTTATTAGTTATGCTTAAATAAGTGATCAACTAGCAGTTATCTTTGAGGTAATGGATTTTTACCTTAAAAGAAATTTTAATTACTTATTTTTTTAGTTAATATTTAACCTCTTTCTTGATTAGGAGTCTTTGTTGATCTTAATGAAAAGTTTTTTCATTTAATAGTTTCTAGCAAATATCACATTTATATAGGAACTTAGGTTTTGATTTTTAAGCTGTTTCATAATTATTTTATTTGCACTATTTTTTATATTTATCCTCAGTAAATTGCAACTCATCAGCACAATCAAAGCAGTTATTTTTCTTTTTTCCCTCAATTATTCTTTCATATTTAGCAGTATGCTTCATCATAAGCTGTTAACGGTTGGCTTAGATTTGTATTATACGTTAAAGTTATTATTTTATTAATGATCATAAATATAATCACAAAATATTAATATTTTGTTTTTAATATTAAGTCTTCAAGCTTCAAACTTTGAAAAGGTTGAAGCTTGATCATAATTTTATAGTTTATTTTGAAATTTTATAATAAACAAAAAATAGATTCTTTATCTATGAAAAATATTATTAATAATTCTTTATTATAAAAGTTCAACCTAAACAAGTATAATTGAAATCATAATGTAATACACTTTAAAGTATAATTATTATATTTTAAATAATCTGATTCAAACTGGGGGGGCTACATTTGTAAGTACCAATTTTAAGTATTTTTAAAATATTATAATTTATTGAAATTTGCAAACTAAATTATAACTCATCTTATTTGGATAAAGTTTGAATCCTAATTTAAGGTTTTGTAATCCTTAATTTTATTAAACTTTAATAATGTCTATTAAAACACATTAAATTTGATCCAACTGTAATTATAGTTAATTACTCATAGATATAATTAACAATAAAAGATTGTGAAAATTAGGATGAATGAAATTTGTGAATTTAATGTATTATGTCATTTACTATGCAAAATAAGCAGCTGGATAATTTCTTTATCATATACAAGAATTCTTCGAATCAAAACCCCAAAACCCTTTCAGTAGTTTGATTGAGTTTTTGATTGATAAAAGTAGACTATTAAGGCATACTTTATTAGGGTTTTAATAGGGTTTATGTAGGGGTTTAATGTTTAAATATTAGTATTTTAAGTGAGTATAACAAGCGAGTTTTTAAATTATTTCTCACAAACATAAGCTTAGAGTCATGTGGCAGTTCTCTGAATTTTATCTTTCTAAGTTGATGTTTGATTGTTTCTATTGTTTGTTAATTCTCTTAGCCTGGCTTGATAATAATTGAGTATGCAAGTTCTCTGAGACCTCCATTTATTTTATTTTTATCGAGATATTGATTGATTCTCTGCTTAGAATCTCGCACCCCTGCAGCTAAAGTAATCGTTTCTTGGCATGTCGCTCTCTATTATTATTACTGCTAGAGCCCAGATATCCCATTAAGTGTCCCCATCTCTCCAATCCTCTCTCTCTGGAAAATATCCAAGAGTGCCGTATACATTTCCTTATGCAGAGGCTTGCACTCTTTAAGCTCTGTTGAAGTCTATAATATAAACTCTAAGAGGCTGAAAGTTCAACATGATATTCTCTGGCTTTAAGTCTCTATGAACATAACCTAGCTTGTGAAGCTCTTCAATCCCCTCAACTATCTGTTTTACTATCTAGCTAATTTATCTATGACATCTATTGTCAGATAAGAATTCTCTGTAAGTCATTTC
>ARYC01023013.1:0-12919 GCA_000711775.1 Oxytricha trifallax
GCCGAAATTTCTCTAAAAATACTACAGAGAAAGAGCGACTTCAGATGCATAGGCTTGTTATAAATTAATATAAAATAAGATTTAGTTGGAAAAATACTCGCTGACATGAGAAATTCACTTTTCATTTTTATTATCATTTTCAAGCCAATTACCTGCCTGTGAAGTCAAATCTTGGCAATATTCTTGATGAGATAGGCATTTGAATGATTGAAAATATTAAAATCATTAAATTCTCCAATAATACTCAGCCGAAATTTCTCTAAAAATACTTCAAAGAAAGAGCGACTTCAGATGTTTAGACTTGTTATTAATTTATATAAAATAAGAATTAGTTGGAAAGTACTCGCTGACATGAGAAATTCACTTTTCATTTTTATTATCATTTTCAAGCCAATTACCTGACTGTGAAGTCAAATCTTGGCATTTTTTTTGATGAGATAGGCAATTTAATGATTGAAAATATTTAAATATTAAATTCTCCAATAATACTCAGCCGAAATTTCTCTAAAAATACTTCGAAGAAAGAGCGACTTCAGATGCTTAGGCTTGTTATAAATTTATATAACATAAGATTTAGTTGGAAAAGTACTCGCTGACATGAGAAATTCCCTTTTCATTTTTATTATCATTTTCAAGCCAATAACCTGCCTGTGAAGTCAAATCTTGGCAATATTCTTGATGAGATAGGCATTTGAATGATTGAAAATTATTTATATCATTGATTTCTCAAATAGTACTCAGCCGAAATTTCTCTACAAATACTTCAAAGAAAGAGCGACTTCAGATGCTTAGGCTTGTTATAAATTTATATAAAATAAGATTTAGTTGGAAAAGTACTCGCTGACATGAGTAATTCACTTTTCATTTTTATTATCATTTTCAGCCAATTACCTGCCTGTGAAGTCAAATCTTGGCAATATTCTTTATGAGATAGGCATTTGAATGATTAAAAATATTTAAATCATTAATTTCTCCAATAAAACTCAGCCGAAATTTTTCTACAAATTCTTTAAAGAAATCAATATAGAGTGTGGCTTATATTCACGAATTCAATAAGAGACTCAAGAATCTACCCAGGATTCAAAACCACTAATACAAATTAATGTTAGAAACTGTAATTTAATTTGAAATTATTTTTATATTAAGTTAAGAAATCGTGAGACAATGTCAAAGGATCTTCTTTAAGGGTTCTCGAATCGAAATTCAGATGAAAGTTGGATATGACTACCTATTTAATATTTATAAAGAAGCTTCTTCAATTATAACATTTGTAGAAAAGTACTGTCATCCCCATTTCGGCAAACTACGAAGCGATTCTTTAAGGATTTGGCTCATGCGTGAAATTATCTAATAAAAAAAGAACAGAAATGTAGAATCTCAATATGCCATATTATAAAGAGCATTCAGTCAATTTACACTCAAGTTCAAAAAGAAGCATTGATACAAGGTTTTCAAGACATCATGTGGTTGAAGCTTAAAAATACTGGTATTATACATTAAGACTGGGGCTACTATTCCTGACATTGAGTAAAAATTTAAATATTTACCAAGAATTAGAAATTAATTAAGTTTTTCTCTATAGTATTTAATTATATATTAACTAATTAAATAATTAAAACCGCACTCTAACCCAAACAGAGAACAATTTGAGTTAGAGTGCGATAGAGTATGAATTAAATTATATAATAAAAAATTAATTAAATATCACATGTTGATTTTAGTAATCATCATTTCATTTTTATTTAGTTTACTATTATTATTGTTTTATTACAAATCATACTAATAAAATGTTAGATTTTTAAACTTTATCAATTTTAATAGTTAAAAAACTGTAAATTATAAATAACTTATTTAATAATTAATCTATATAAAATCTCTAATAAACAACATGTGATATTTAATTAATTTTTCATTATATAATTTAATTCATACTCTAACGCACTGTAACCCAAATTACTCTCTCGTTTGGGTTTGAGTTCAGTTTTAATTATTTAATTAGTTTATATATAATTTAACACTGTAAAGAAAAACTTGATTATTTTCTAATTCTTGGTAAATATTTAAATTTTTACTCATTGTTTTGAAAAGTTGATTATCTCTAAAATAAGGCTAAGAAAAAGTATAGTGTCTTAATACTGAGCCAAGATTGTAGAGATAGATTCAGACAGAATCCATTCGAGAAAGCCATAAGAAATTTATAGTTATGTGTAAAAGATGTGCCATAATAGGCTGAACATGAAAAGTTTATAATAAGGTTCACAGTATTCAGTCATGATGGGCCTCATTTGTAAATAAGCTAACATAGTAATATAATTGCTCATAGTTAAAATTAAAACAATGTATAATTCTAACTTTTATTTTAATGAAAATTTTTCATGATTGGTTAGATAGATAGTCGTATTTGTGTATCTAGATATTTCTTTAACATTTCCAAATAAGCAACTTCAAAATTTAATAGACTTTATTTAAGAATAATTAGGTGACCACGTATAAGAACTAATCTTTTCAATTAATATTTTGCTCTAAATGGGGGGCTATAATCTAATTGGTTAGAACGAACTAATTATGACTACAAGAAAATAGATTTAATGGAATAAATTAAAGACATGTAAAAACTCTAAAAGCTAATAAGTATAGTTTTTATACATTAACAATTAATAAACTAAAAATTGTTCTAAATAAATATATTAATTGATTAAACATTAAATAATAATTTTAATAGACTGTCTGAGTATTTATAAACTATCTCATACTTATATTGTTATTAATTCTATTATCTTTTGCTCTGCTCTAGTTATTTAACATAATAATCATAACCTTGATTTTTTTATTCGAATGATTTATATAACCAAACTGATCTACTAGCATAACAAATTAAGATAATACTCTACTTAATAATTATCAATTATTGAGATACTTTATTATTTATTTTTCATTTCGATTTGTACCACAGTAGTAATATATTCATAAATATTTATTTAAGAAAGTTAAACTTAAATTCTACTTTTTAATTAGATTAAATGAGTAACTTCAAATATATTGTAATAAATAGAAATTGAAAACCTTTTATTTTAACTTAATATCAATTGAAAATTGATATCCCTGATATATAAGAGAAATTGAGCTATACAAGATTATATCTTAGAAATCAAATGTGAGGAAACTGCTGGATAGAACTACCTGCAAAATCTAAGGATTTCTCTGCCATAAGTGTGAATCATTGACAAGATAAACTATGTGCCAGTCTCAGATAGATCAAGCAGACACACTGTTCACTTGGATGTAGAAGAAAGATTCTTAAATTACGTCTTGATAAGGCTTGAAATGCGAGATATAAATTTCTAACAGATAATTATAAAGCTATATATGTAATAAATATTTAATGATAATATTCATACCAATGTTTATTTATTGGTTTAATAGATTTAACTAATTAAAAAAGCAACAAATTAAGCTTGATTTAAATGAAGTATGCTCAATCATTTTCATCATCTAGACTAGGCACTTTAGAAGACAGAGGTAAATCAAGACAGTAAAATGACAAAATCAATCAAAGAAGAGCTTTAGACGTAATCTGGAGCTCAGACAAGCACATTGAGCCTTGCAAGATCGAGTCAAGGTGAAGAAGTGTAAGCTAGGAGTAAACATCTGGCAAAGAACTTAGATAACCAGTTACAGGGTGGTGAAGGTTTCTCTTGCTTTCTTCATTTACTCCCAAGCAATTAAAAAAGAAGATAGTAGGAACATAATCATATAATTAATTAATAATATATATATATATATATATGTTTATAGGAAATGTTTGAGTATCGACTGTGTTATAACACACATATAGGAATTAAATAATCACCCTCAATGATAACCAATTGAATATAGCGTCAAATACTTCTTTAATAAAGCACAGGATCAATTAATTAAAGCAGAATGTTGTAAATTGCTGGGGAATTAAATGTTAACAAGCAAGTTATAAGAAATCTATGGGTAAACACATAAAACATATAAAAAATATTAAAAACATCTTTGAACTTGACTATTTAGCTTTGTATTATAAATGAAATAATATAGATCATTAACTCTGGATATTTTTATTTACTTTTCATTACATAAACTGAAATGAATACACTTCATATATCACAATGGGATAAGTTTAGCCAGTTATTTAGCAAAAGGATCAAGTAATTCATTCTTAGCATTTACTATCTTATTATTCTTAAACTTTCTCTACTCTATATTTATATTAATATCGATTTGAATACAGTCAATATGATGCACTGGTTGTTGATGCCTTGCATTTACATCTTGTCAGGAGGCAGAGTTATCTTTCTTGACGGCTTGTTTCAATAAACGATCGCATAGAGTAGATGATCCTTGATGTCTTGACTTGCATTTTATCCAATTCTATCAAAATACAGCTGCTATTTAAGTAATGTATTATCAAATTATATTTATATATACTAGTGATCTTTAAACACAAATGGCTTATCAGATGGATAAGTATTCTAGACGCATTACCACAAAAGCTGTATTCCACTAATCGCCAGCTTTACTGTTTGCTCTGCCTTTTGCAATCTACCAAGGATGATATTCAGGAATCCTTAAAATTGAATGGACATCTCCATTTCAAACAACTTCCTGCCTATTCAAATTGAAATCAGTGAGTTTATCGGAATCATTTAAACCTTATTGGTTATGTTTTAAATTTCAATAAATTGATCCTATTTTAATACAGGCATATTTAAAGCTTCATTTAATTAGTCTAAAATTTTAAATAAGAATTTAAAAGTATAATATTGTTGGGGGAAATGTTTAATGAAATGGCACTATTACTAAGTCCAGACAGAACAATTCAGCTAAATAGCAACTTCTACTCAAGAATATTAATAATGTTATATAAATATAAACCAGCATATCATGAATAATATTAAATTTCAAATTACTATAATATCTATGAATACATTTTTACCTTTAATTCTTTCATATGAGTCACATCGATTAGTAATGTCACCTTAGATAATTAAAATAGCATTTATCTTTTCGTTTTTTATCTGTTTTAAATAACTATTTCCTAAATAACCTTTAAAATTAATCTAAATCATACCTTCTTTTTAATTGAGATTGCTCTTATTATTGAAATAAATAATTAAGCTTGATATAAAAATGATGTTCTCTAGGCTGGTTGTATTCGTTGGTGATTTGTTTCTGCCATCCACGTAAGTGGAGAGATTTTCACTCCTCTAATCATATCATTCATGCCAGTTATTTACCACCCCATTACAGATTATACTATTTTGTTAAGTAATTGATTGTCCTTCAACCAGAGAATTGTTGCATACTGTGCTTTGCTATTTATTTTAAAATGAATTAATCTCCAAAATAAATAATGAATTGATTTGCGAATTTAAATTGACTGCTCACGAAACATTTTAACTTACATAGTCCAAGTAGCTCGTAGCCTTCTTTTAGTTAGAGCTGTTTACATGATCCAGTCAATCACAGTAGGGGCATAAATAGGTAAAACAGCTATATTAGTAGTAGAGATGACTGTGGAGATGGAGTAATAGACTTTACTGTTTATTAATAATTAGTTATTAATTAATTTATAATAAAATATAATTATAAATGATATCTTTATAAATTACTCCATATAAGTGAAGGAGCAAGATCAAAGACGTTTAAGCAGCAACCACGAATAACAACGAACTCACAGAAAAGAACAAAACAATTCCAATCTAGTTGCTTTATGACTGAATAGAAGTATGCTAAGAGTTTGATTAACATACACAACATTAGGTACTAAACTCCAAGTTAAGTTATGGACACTTAAGTGAAGTTATCAATTCATGAGAAATAGAAGGAATATCTCAGATAAAAAAGCAATGCATATAAATTTGAATAATGATATGTCAATTAACAAGTGCAGTTATCTATAAATCATTTCACTAAGTTAGTGATATTTTTATTAAAGGCACATTAACTGTTAAAATAATGGTGTTATTTGAATAACTTCCATTTAAGTCACAATAACTATTAAGTGAATCTAAATATATCGAGATGGAAAATTCTCATTGGTCTAATCCTAGCTTAGGGATTGTGAGGATCAATCGATATAGATTAGGAATGCAACTGAGTTACAATTTCTGTTTAATAAGGGAGTATGATAAATTGTATTTTATTGTTTTTAAAACCAATTATTAGTTATATTCATAGTACAAATTATGATTTAGCCTTGATATTTGTTAATTTATGAATTTCCTCTTGAGAAAACTTGCTTAATTAGTTGGAAGTATCGGATGTTTTAAATGATTACAAAGGGTATTTCTTTAAATTAAATATTAGATAATATAGAAAGACCTATATTTATGATTTATTACAATAAATATAACAAAACAAATTATAATTTATTCTGATTATTATACATCTTTATTTATATTAAAGAGTAGAAATATTTTGCTGAGCATCAATATATTATTGCCTTTTTTATTTTTTATAAATAACATTATATAAAAGTCATAATAAATTATTAATTTTAAAGTCTTTGGTAACTATCCGTTTTTATTTAATTTTTTGCAATATCTAAGAGCTTAGAATCCACTTCTGATTTAACAGAGTCTTAGTTTCCAGCTTTTTATTTTAAAGAGTTAGTAAATTATATTTATAGTATCATTAATATCATCTTTGAGAATTGTCTGTCATTTCTTCGACTATTAAATCGTGTACTTTATGAGTTCATTCATTAGATCTCTTAGTTGATGGTGCTAACCCCCTATTCAAATAAGTTATAAATTATACACTCTGTGATGCTTTGTCATTGGATATATAATCTTATGATTCTTCTAACTTAGATATAAATAAAATTAAGTCAAAATACAATAGAAATTTTAAAACTTGTCATTAATGAAACTTACCTGTGATTGAACTTAATCACATTGTGAGAGTGTTTCTGTACTAAGTTGGAACCACTTATCTAGTGATTCTATTTCAATGTCCTCATTATCTAGAACAAAGAAATGCTTAATTTCAATGAATCTGCAAAAGTATATTATGCTATATGAAAATACTATTTTCTATTATGTTAGTTTGAGATTATATGAGAAGAAAATCTTGCTTATGCTCGTAGTTATGTTCACCATTTATATTTGTTGGAAGCGTATAACATCTTATCATTGATATACATTTTTATATTTGTCAATAATAAGACCTTTATATGACTTAATTAATATCCACTGTGTAAATCTAAAATCCTTAATTGATTATATTATTAGTTTGTTTTTTCTTATTAAATACTAAGGTAATCATTAATTTGAATGACAGCATCATTATCATTTATATTGTTTTCATGCTTTTATTGTTACGCTCTTTGATAACTTTGTAGTGTATACATTATTGAGCGATTGCTTTATCTTAAATTTCAGCTTCTTAAGCTTTGTTGAAGGTTAAGAAGGGATTTTATTTTAGTTCATCAAATTTACATACAGTTAAAATGTCTTGTCTGTAAATTGATTTTAACAGAAGCATTTTGTTAGGAACAAAAAAAATCAATCCTAAAAATCTTCATTATACCTACCGTGGTATTTAGTTCTAACGTTTAGTCAATTTTTAATATTTAGGAATTATTTTTGGCAAAAAGTTTCACTTGCAGTAGCCACTTATGAATGGCACAATTTCTGTATATTAATTAGTTCTCCAATGTATATTTGACTTATTGTTCTTTGTTGAATTTATATTTTGCTTAACGATTCCCCAAATGCAAGATTTCAATCACATACTTATCATAAAATGTCACTCTAAAGTGTCAGTAAAATTTAAACTTACTCCTAAATTTATGAATTATGACCTATCAATATTTTTTCTTACTTCAAAATAGAACACATTTCTATTTTGTTTTTGGAATCCTGATCTTCTAAATAGTCTTTCTATATTGAAATGTACTAGTTTAAAACGGTTAGTTATATTACTGATCTCGTTTTTTTATCCATGAACAAAATCATCTATATTATATTGAAATTCAATTTAATATTTCAAAATAGTGTATTGACCAGAATTTAAATTTGAATTACTTCAATTGAAGCAATATTAAGCAAATAAACATATTTATATTGCTGTTAATTAATTTATATATTATCTGATTATAATTATGATAAAGGAATATAAGTCTTTTTGCAAATGGAATAAATTATCAAAGTATATTTTTTCTTTGAATGAAAACTCATTAAATATATGCAGAATATTATTATTTTATGAGTTACTTGATAGTATAAACAATGACTTTTAATATGAGCTCTTTCAAAAAATTAAACATCAATAGATATGATACTAAGCAATAGCGTAGATCAATTTTAATTTTTAAATAATGTATGATTATCATGAAATATAAAATAAAATTTGCATTTGTAGTTATTGTGATAATTTATTACATACCAGATTGTTAGTATTTTACAATATTTATACAGTAAAATTTAAATTTATTATAATTAGTTGGGGGATTTTAGATGATGATTTAAACTTTTATATTATACTGAATGAAAGCGATTGTGTTATAATAATTGAAAATTGACTTTAGCTGTATTTGGCCCTTTAGATTTTGGGGTATAAAATCACACCTAAAATTGATAAAATCCCGTCCGAATTCATCTATTGTTGTGGTTAATGAATTTAGAGAAACTTAGGTGATAAAACCTTTTATCAGTACAATGTATTTCGATGTTTTGTATAAAGATCGAAGGAGTTAGTGGAATCTAATAGATATGTACATATCTTAAGAGTTCCTTTGCCTTTTAAGGGACGAACAATAAACTTCTCGAGTGGTTGCAGTACAACTTTTTAATTCATATCTCGCACATTAGCTAATAAATTTTCTCTTTATATAAAAGACCATCACTGAGAAAATTTTTCTAACCGCCTTCGCAGTAATGGAGCTTTGAATAAATTTTAAGCAACATGGATCTTGGAAGTTTAAGTTTATGCATTGAGAGGTTCTATCTATACAAAAGGAATTCTTAGAGCATTCCATTTATAAGTTTTGCTTTAAAATTTATTCATTTATTTATCAACTTAAATTCTTAATAGTAAATATAAATATTAGAGTAAAAATAAATACTAATGATTATAAATTGCTTTATGTGCTATCATTCAGACTTAAGTTAATGAAAATATTTACTGATTAAATTTATTCAATTAATCTTAATTAATTTGCAGTAATTTCTGTATAAAAATAAGACCTTTTAACATTTAATAAATCTATAGGCTATGATAGAATTGAGCATTTAATTATATAATCTTTCATTAAAAAATTAAAAAAATTAAACTTTATCTATTAATTAGGATAATTTTATGTTAATTTTACTTAAATTAAAGAATTAGCAAAATATTGTTATTATTTATCTTGCACATTGCAATCTTAATTATACTGAATTTTTATAAAATTTATGTTTTTTTAAATCTAAAGCTGTCCTTAAAATTTTATTGCAATATAACATACTCCAATTTAGAATAATTTAAAATTTCCAATCCATTTATTTCTTTCAATGCCTTTAATATGCAATTCTATTTTTAAAAAATTGATTTACTAAAAGAGAGATTGAATATATTACTTAATATGTTGCAACTTTTAAATCTAGCATTTTATTGTTCTTAATGATTAAATAAAACATATTAAAATATATAGGTTGATTGAATTAGAAAATTATAAAACAGAGTAGTTAGAATAGTATAAAAGCTTTGTAAAACATTATCCAAATAATTATATATATTTAATTTTATCATAGTTTCGACATGCAAAATAATTTGAAAGATATAATATTGAATTAGCTACATCTTTACTCATAAAATATTTAGTACATCATACATTAAAAATCCCAAAACCCCTTAGTGAGGTTTATAAGTGCTTTGATTTGTAGGGTATAGTTGGGGTTAGTAGAGAAAACGCAGGTTTTATGTGAATTCAATGAATATTTAATTAGTATTAGTGTGCTTAATTCAAACAAATTTAATCTTCTTGTTTTTGTTGTATCTCTTAAATCTTTCTCTCTATAGTGGCTCATGTATGTCATCTAAGGATTATCTAGGATATGATGGAGCTCTCACGATCATCATCTCTATTAGGCTTTTTATTTCTTCGCAGACATCTTCTTACTTTATATGCTTATAAGCTAAACTAATTGATTGTTTTCATGCTTAGTACCAAAGTAAGACATTCTTTCCATGTCAATTTCTAATATGATAGCAGCAACTGCCCACACATCCCACTAAACTGAACCATTTGTCCACTTCTCTCTTATTGGGAAGTATCCTGGTGTCCCAAGAACCTTTGTTAATGTTACAATCTCTTATCTTAAGGCTCTATTGAAATCGATAACTACAACTTCTAAAGGACAGAGGTTGAGCATCACATTTTCAGGCTTTAGATCTCTATGAACATATCCAAGTTCATGCAACTCCTAGACACCCTTAATCATATCTGAAAGTATATCATTCAAGTCATCCGGATATCTGTTTTGATATAGATAGTCTCTTAGAGTCATTTCATATTTCTTTAGCCTTAATGCGATGAACCCAAAGCCTAAAATAACACCGTCTAGCTTAAGCAAGTTCTTGCATTCTCTTTTTTAGCTTCTCTAAGAAAGATATATTCAAAACCCCATAACCCTTTCAGTAGTTTGATTGATTTTTTGATTGATAAAATAGACTATTAGTTCATACTTTATTAGGGTTTTAATAGGGTTTATGTAGAGGTTTAATGTTTAAATATTAGTATTTAAAGTGAGTATATGTGAGGTTTTAAAATATTTCACACAAACATAAGCTTAGAGTCATGTGGCAGTTCTCTGAATTTTATCTTTCTAAGTTGATGTTTGATTGTTTCTATTGTTTGTTAATTCTCTTAGCCTTGCTTGATAATAGTTGAGTATGCAAGTTCTCTGAGTCCTCCATTTATTTTATTTTTATCGAGATATTGTTTGATTCTCTGCTTAGAATCTCTCTCACCCCTGCAGCTAAAGTAATCGTTTCTTGGCATGTCGCTCTCTATTATTATTACTGCTAGAGCCCAGATATCCCATTAAGTGTCTCCATCTCTCCAATCGTCTCTCTCTGGGAAATATCCAGGAGTGCCGTATACATTTCCTTATGCAGAGGCTTGCACTCTTTGTGCTCTGTTGAAGTCAATAATATAAACTCTAAGAGGCTGAAAGTTCATCATGATGTTCTCTGGCTTTAAGTCTCTATGAATATATCCTAGCTTGTGAAGCTCTTCAAACCCTTTAACTATCTGCTATACTATCTAGCTAATTTATCTCTGACATCTATTGTCAGATAAGAATTCTCTGTAAGTCATTTCAAGTAAAGGAAGCCTGAAGGCAACATGATTTTTACCAAGTAAAATAGCATCAAGCTAGATGATATGCCTGCTCTCATTTAACTTTGCCTTTAAAAGAGCATATTACTCATTTGCAAATTCAATTTGGAACTTGTCATCAGCAAGGAAGTAATTGAAAGGATATATCTTATAAGCATATTAGTCATCTGTAATGACTCTCTTCTTATTTTTTCTTCAAGAGTGAGGTAACTTTCTAGGCAAGAATCTAAGTCAATAATTTTCAATATAGGAATCTTCACTGCCTCTATTTTAACCATGATTTTATTGATCTCAAAGACTGGAAAGTTCTTAACTGCTTTCTTCATTTTAACTTACTTCTAGACTTCAACTCTAAGAGACTCCACTGGATTTCTTGATCTTCTCTTTAAAGGAATCTATTCCCTGTAGGTTCATGAATAAAGACAAAACTTTAATTGTGCTTTTCTTTAAGTGCACTTTGAGGTCTCTAGTATGAGAATATGGCGTCTCACAAAACTCACAGACATAATTACCATCTTTCTTTTAATGCTTGAGATATAACCTTGGCATAACGTTGTGTATATCTCTCAAGTGTCTCTTATAAGTTGACTTGTAAGGAAAAACTTTATTGATTCTTTGCATTAATAGTCAACTTTGGCTGGTATTTATTAATGCTCTATAGAGGGTTGTTTAACCTCCTCCTCAATTTACACAGCTTCTATGATAACCTCCTACTTAACTTATATTTAAATCTCAAAGCTAGACTGGTCAAAGTTGTCATAAGTAGGCTCCACTGAGTACAAGCGTCTCTAGTCTCTACTTTTCTTGGTTGCTGGAATGATAACTTTGATTGGCTTGATCCAAGTAATGCCGCTCTTCTTAACAAGTTAGTGCTCATTTTAGTTTGCTGATAAATTTTATTATAATAATGATAAAATATACCGAGATAAACTATATAATAGAGTATAAGACACTCTGTTAGTTTCTTTGCTGAGAGGTAAGAAAATGAATTAATCATAAAAGACTGCAAGTTGACATATTTAATGAGAATTTTATGCATTTTAGTAAATTAAAATACTCCTAATGAAGTTTTGTTTCTCTAGGAGGTCCTCCAAATCAAGTTTGAACTAAATTTGGAGGTAAAGTTATTAAACATTTTTAAATTTAATATGCTCCTAATAAAGTTTTAACCTTAAAGTTTAACTCCTAATCAAGTTTGTACTAAATTTGGAGGACCTCCTAAAATAATTAAACATTATTAGGAGCAATTTAATGGAGATAAATTGATAAATATTGAAATCAATCTGTGAAACTTGGAGCAAGTTTTTCAATGCTTCTCCTCATATCTTTTCAAGGTTGACCTCCAGTAGGTCATCCCTATTTAGTAGTAAGATTTAATAAACTTAGAATGGATATCTATAATTTTAAATTTCATTAACATTTCTAGAAAGAGGAAGCAAGATGGAGTCTATGAATGATGCAATGAAGAGAATTTAATCTCAAGATTTAATAAGAAATTTCGAAGTAAAGAGGACCTTTATAGATATTTGGTATAGCAAGGTAAGTTCTTAAGTAAGATTAATAAAT
>ARYC01023014.1:0-11944 GCA_000711775.1 Oxytricha trifallax
TCTGGTAGAGCTAAGATCTACTTCAAGCATGATAAAGTAGATGGTAGATATTAATGCACTACCTTCATGAAGACTTATACTCACTCAGCCAAAGTAAAGAGATATATGCAAAAGCATCATTTAAGCGAATTTCTGATTAAAGATGAGGAAACTCAAAAGCTTGTACCTGCTAAAAGAAAAAATAACTCTCTTGAGTCACAAAAAGAACAGTAGGAGAGACTAAAGAGATAGAAGCGGTTGGAGTCAATGAACCAACCAGCAAATGGTATGTAAATAGCATGCTTATAAGAGAAAGCAATGTATATACCTGCATTAAATGCAGTCGAAATAAGCAGCTGAATTGAAAACTATTTAAATATTGACGTACCTAACAAGGTAAAACTTATAGTTGTTGATGAATTCGCTTACAAGGTATATCCATTAAAGTATCTCATTAAGAACGAGCAATATTAAAATGAGTTTGCAAATGAATACATAGTACTGAGAGAAGCATAGAAAAGATAATGCAAGAACTTAGCTAAGCTCGACGGAGTTATACTTGGTCATGGTTTTATTGCTTTGAGACTCAAGAAATTTGAAATGACTCTAAGAGAGTACCTCTACCATAATAGATATCCTGATGATTTGAATGAGATACCCACAGATATGACTAAGGGTGTGAAAGAGCTCCATGATCTAGGGTATGTTCATAGAGATTTGAAGCCAGAAATGTAATGCTAAATCTCTGCCATTTAAAAGTAGTAGTCATAGATTTCAACAGAGCAATAAGACAAGAGATAGTGACTTTAGCTAAGGTTTTAGGCACTCCAGGATACTTCCCTATAAGAGAGAAATGGACAAATGGCTCTGTATAATGGGATGTTTGGGCGGTAGCTGCAATTATCTTAGAGTGCGATATGGAAAGTATGTCATACTTTGGAACAAAACATGAGAAATAATCAATAAGTTTGGCTGCTAAACATATTAAGCAAGATGAAATATGCAATGAAATTAAGAAGATAGTTGAGATGGTCATCGTAAAAGCTCCAGCATATCCAAGATAATCATTAGATGATATACTAGAACAACTACAGACTGCTAAATTCAAGAGGTATCACAAAGATAAGCAGATAAAATTTGTTTGAATTAAGTACAGTAATACTCATTAAATATTCATTAAATTCATAAAAAACCTGCGTTTTCTCTACTAACCCCAATAAGACCCCAACTATACCCTACAAATCAAAGCACTTATAAACCTCACTCAGGGGTTTTGATTGGTCATGTTCATGGTCGTGGTCGCCATGGTCATTATCTTGAGAAAAACAGAGGCAGTGACAATGTAATCGCGTTTTTTTTGAGTTGAGGGTAGTCCTGGTCTCTGCTCTATTACATAATTCGTCATTCGACGAATTAACTCTAAAATCTTGGATTTTCAAGTGATGCTGAATGATGACTGTGGTAATGGTAATTATGTTTTTGTCAACGAGGAAAACAGAGGAAGTGACCACCTGACCGCGTATCTTGTGAAATAAGAAGTGGTCGTGGTCACTGCTTTATTTTGCTTTCATTCGACGAAATAACACTTAAATTATGGATTTTCATGTGATTGTAACGTGGTAATTTTGGTTACGGTCAAAGATACCATGGTCATGATCTTTAGAACCTCAGAGGCATTTACTTCGTGGCCACGTATCTTTTGAGATAAGGGGTTGTCGTGCTCACAGTTCTATTTTAACATCATTTTACGAATTAACACTTAAATCATGCATTTTCAAGTTATGGTTGCTCGGTCACCGTGACACTGTCGTGGTCAAGAACCACATAATGAATTTTAATAATTAATCTAAAGTGATATATAAAAAAGATCTTAGACTAAATAAGATAATAAAATTGTTGCCTTATAGTAATTTAATTTTTAGCATTGTCATTCTTTCTCCCTTCCCGCACTGTAAAAATAGTTTTCTTTCCCGATCTCCAAAAGGTGCATCCTATTTTGTGCTTTAGTGATTGTTTATACAGTGATCAAGCTGAATAGACTCATTTTTAGTAGTATTAAAAACCCAAAAACCCTTTCAGTAGTTTGATTGAGTTTTTGATTGATAAAAGTAGACTATTAGTGCGTACTTTATTAGGGTTTTAAAAGTGTTTATTTATGGGATTAATGTTTAAATATTAGTAATTTAAGTGAGTATAACAAGCAAGTTTTTAATATATTTCATACAAACATTAGCTTAGAGTCATGTGCCAGTTCTCTGAATTTTATCTTTCTAAGTTGATGTTGATCGTTTCTATTGTTTGTTAATTCTCTTAACTTGGCTTGATAATAGGTGAGTATGCAAGTTCTCTGAAACCTCCATTTATTTTATTTTTATCGAGATATTTCATGATTCTTTACTTAGAATCTCTCTCACCCCTGCAGCTAAAGTAATCGTTTCTTGGCATGTCGCTCTCTATTATTATTACTGCTAGAGACCAGATATCCCATTAAGTGCCTCCATCTCTCCAATCCTCTCTATCTGGAAAATATCCAGGAGTGCCGTAAACATTTCTTTATGAAGAGGCTTGCACTCTTTGAGCTCTGTTGAAGTCAATAATATAAACTCTAAGAGGCTGAAAGTTCATCATGATGTTCTTTGGCTTTAAGTCTCTATGAACATAACCTAGCTTGTGAAGCTCTTCAATCCCTTCAACTATCTGCTATACTATCTAGCTAATTTATCTCTGACATCTATTGTCAGATAAGAATTCTCTGTAAGTCATTTCAAGTAAAGGAAGCCTGAAGG
Source organism: Oxytricha trifallax (assembly GCA_000711775.1). Taxonomy (NCBI): domain Eukaryota; phylum Ciliophora; class Spirotrichea; order Sporadotrichida; family Oxytrichidae; genus Oxytricha; species Oxytricha trifallax. Next base: position 2,766 of record ARYC01023014.1, read on the forward strand.
CTACATGATCTTTACCAAGTAAAATAGCATCAAGCTAGATGATATGCCTGCACTCATTTAACTTTGCCTTTTAAAGAGCATAATACTCATTAGCAAATTCCATTTGGAACTTGTCATCAGCAAGGAAGTAATTGAAAGGATATATCTTATAAGCATATTAGTCATCAGTAATGACTCTCTTCTCTATTTTATCTTCAAGAGTGAGGTAGCTTTCTAGGCAAGAATCTAAGTCAATAATTTTTAATATAGGAATCTTCATTGCCTCTATTTTAACCATGATTTTATTGATCTCAGAGACTGGAAAGTTCTTGACTGCTTTCTTCATTTTGACTTACTTCTAGACTTCAACTCTAAGAGACTCCACTGGGTTTCTTGATTTTCTCTTTTAGAGGAATCTATTCCCTGTAGGTTCATGAATAAAGACAAAACTTTAATTGTGCTTTTTCATTAAGTGCACTTTGAGGTCTCTAGTATGAGAATATGGCTTCTCACAGACATACTTCCCATCTTTCTTTTAATGCTTGAGAAATTACCATGTCATATCGTTGTATATATCTCTCAAATGTCTCTTATAAGTTGACTTGTAAGAGAAAGCTTTATTGCATTCTTTGTATTAATAGTCAACTTTGGCTGGTATTTAGTAATGCTCTTTGGATGGTTTTTTTACCTCCTCCTCAATTTGCACACCTTCTATGATGACCTCCTGCTTAACTTATATTTAAATCTTAAAGCTAGACTGGTCAAAGTTGACATAAGTAGTCTCCCACTAAGTAAAAGCGTCTCTGGTGTCTAGTTTTCTTGTTTGCTGGAATGATAACTTTTATTGGCTGATCCTAGTAATGCCGCTCTTCTTAGCAGGTTAACGCTCATTTTATTTTGCTGATATTTTTATTATAATAATGATAAAATCTACCTATATAAACTATTATCGTATATTATAAGACACTCTGGTAGATTCTTTGCTGAGAGGTAAGAAATTGAACTTATCATAAAAGACTGTAAGTTGACATATTTTATGAGATTTTTATACATTTTAGTAAATTAATATACTCCTAATGAAGTTTTGTTTCTCAAGGAGGTCCTCCAAATCAAGTTTGAAATTAATTTGGAGGACCTCCTAAAATAATTAAACATTATTAGGAGCAATTTAATGGAGATAGATTGATAAAAATGGAAATCAATCTGTGAAACTTGGAGCAAGTTTTTCAATGCTTCTCCTCATATCTTTTCAAGGTTGACCTCCAGTAGGTCCTCCCTATTTAGTAGTAAGATTTTAATAAACTTAGAATGGATATCCATAATTTTAAATTTCATTAACATTTCTAGAAAGAGGAAGCAAGATGGAGTCTAGGAATGATGCAATGAAGAGAATTTAATCTCAAGATTTAATAGGAAAATTTCGAAGTAAAGAGGACCTTTATAGATATTTGGTATAGCAAGGTATGTTCTTAAGTAAGATTAATAAATCCATTATAGTTTGATTGTTCTTGCCAACTTATGAGGGAACTAAAATCTCATTCTTAAAAGCCTTACTGAGTGAAGAGAAAAAAGCTTTTAAGTATAATGAAATAAGGATGATTGAAATTCCTAACTACCCTGAAATATCAGTGACAAACTTATATGACGATGCTATGATTGATCCAGACGTAGCTCTCTACCTTCCATCAAAGCTACAGCTCTCTAATAAGTTGCCAGAGAAAAACTTCTTCTTTAGTGTTCTTGCAGCTCTGAATCCTGAGTACTTAAATGAAGTTATTTAAGAAGCTCACAAGAAACGCTACAGCATCTCTTCTGAAGAAAAAGAGAACCAAGGAATAAAAATAAGCGACACCAGTCTCTAGGAACTACAGAAGCATCCATTCATCTCAAGTAAGCTTACCCTTCTAACTTTATAGAAAAACTTGGAACTGCTATTTACTTGATGAAAGAGCGCAGCAAGTTAAACAGAGAGAGAAAGTCACAAGTAAAGCATTAATTGAGTAAGAGACTCTTCATAGATTTCTAAAAGCCAGACGAGATGAACATAGATGCAGGAGCTGGAACTAAGAGAAGAAACATAGGCCCAAGTAAGGCTTAAGAGGAAGAAAGAAAAGACAAGCCAAATCCCTTTATGGGCAAATTTAATATGCGAACTTATTCATTCGCTTAAATCTAAAACTTATTCATATACACAAATCTACCTTCTCTTGCGCATACTTTAGCTTTATCATCGCTGACTCTTTTAGCAGCACTCTTTATAAAATCGACTGTATTTATCTTCAAGTCGTGCATTGAGTGATAGAGTAGAAGTTTCTTGTAGTGGCCTTTAAATAACCCCCAATATAATTTAATTCAATTAAACTAATTGCTGTAAAGAACATTAAATACAGGTGTTATGTTTAGCCTTTCATATTCCTTCCTCTAGTCTTTAGTTTTATGAACTGATAAGTTATCAGCGAACAGAATAATCTCTAAGTCAACGTATTTGTCTCTGAGTTATTGTAAGAGCTTAATATATTATTCGGTCTTTATAGAACGAGGGTGGATAACATAAGCATATAGGCCACTATCTTCACTGATTCCACCAAGGATTGCATGAGTTTACACCTTAACCTTTTGATCATTAACTTCTATATTACTACACCTCTTGTACCAAGACATTGATATAAAGGTATTGAATGTAAATACAGCTTCATCAGCGTGTTTGAACTTTATATTATGCTCTAATGATCTCTTCATATAATCGAATATGTAATTTAAATTAGTCTTATAAAATGGAATATTAAAGTCAATCACTCTCTTAATGCGATTGACTATCTTGTAAGATATTCCGTTTATTATATATATGTTCGCTATAGATTAAGCAGAGATATGAAGCTCAGGAAATTGGCGACAAAACATCACAGCTCTCTAGGCTAGAGAGAATTGAGCCCAGTATTAAAGAGTCTTATCATTTATAAGAGAGTCAATATGATACTGCTAAAATTTTAGTGGTCTTTTAGGCTTAGAATTAAGCTGCTATCTCTATAAATCCAATGCTAATAGACAGTGAGACCTCACAGTTGCAGGAGATTTATGGAGCTGTCTTGCTATAGACGTATAATTCAGAACAGGCTTGAGTTATTCACTATATCCATCACATCCATATCTCTTTTTAATAGTAAATCTTATACTCACTGTCATAAACAAACCAAACTTCGCATTTACTCACTTAAAAAACAAATATTTTAACATTAAACCTCTACATAAACCCTATTAAAACCATAATAAAGTATGCACTAATAGTATACTTTTATCAATCAAAAACTCAATTTAAGTACTGAAGGGTTTTAGGGCTTTGATTCCGTAGGTATTTAACCAGCTTCCTGATTTTTATTAGCATCAATTGTTCCCTCTCCCACAGTATATACTGTGTATCAGTAGGTATAACCTGTAAAAAATACTTATTTTTGAGTAAAAGTTTTTAAAATATGGGTAAATGTAGAAATCATAAATAACTTAATTCATTCTTTTCCAAACCTTATTCTTCAGTTATTTATGATTTATAAATTTACCCATATTTTAAAAACTTTTACTCAAAAATAAGTATCTTTACGGGAGAGGGAACAATCGATGCTAATAAAAATCAGGAAGATGCTTAAGAACCTACGGAATGCTACTAAAAATGAGTCTATTCAGCTTGATCACTGTATAAACAATCACTAAAGCACAAAATAGGATGCACCTTTTGGAGATCGGGAAAGAAAACTATTTTTACAGTGCGGGAAGGGAGAAAGAATGACAATGCTAAAAATTAAATTACTATAAGGCAACAATTTTATTATCTTATTTAGTCTAAGATCTTTTTTATATATCACTTTAGATTAATTATTAAAATTCATAATTATAAAACGAAAATCATACCTTATATTAAAGTTTATAAGTTTATTGAAAAATTATTTTCTATTATTATTATAATTTTAATTTAAAATTAATTAAGATTCACTTGTTTTTATGATTTTGTATACTTAGTAAGATTTTTGAAATAGAGGTAGTTTAAAAATTTTGCCATATATTTTATAATGAACATTTTTATGAATTAAGTAAGAGTTTAATGATTTGTATTTCATCAGAGACGGCTAATTATATTATTAGAATTCGATTTAACAAAGGTCATTTTACTAATCCTTTATTTGAATGCATAAAAATAATGAGATTTTTAATAGTAATAATTCTATTTATAACAGTAAAAACCTAAACTATGCCTAATATCATAAATGTAAGGATTAATATTCAAAAATATAAGTCAAGATCCATAATCATATTTTTAACTCATTTACTTGCTTGAATTATTTAATTCGGAAAATACATAGAATTTTTTATATTTAAGCTCTCTATATATTAAAGGAAATTTAATAAATATTATGACAAAGTTTAAAGTTGTAATGATAAATCTTACATTTTAAGATAACTTATTTTTTATTTTAAACTCATTTGGAATGTTTTATAAAACAAATTTTCTCACTTATCTAATGAATCTTAAAATCCTTCATCTTATATATTTAAGAAATAATTTTTATAATTAAGTGAAAAAAGAAAATCCATCTAAATATTTTGAAAAAAAATTATAAAGGAAAAAAAGTTTTAAATAACAGTTTATGATAATATTTTTATATTCAAAAAATGAATCAAAATGAATAAGTGTTAATAGAGGAATAAAATGAAAATTTTATTAAAGACAATAATAGTGCAAGTGATCTCTTCACAAATAAATAACAAGCAATGTTCTCACATTTTTGTTATTAATTAATACTTTGCAATGATAGTTGAATGTTTAAAGGGTATGAGAATCTCGATAAACTTGGAATATTCTTGCATGTATTAAATTCATACAAACTAATGAAAACTTTTACAAAATCGTTACAAAAAAATAATTTATTTTTGCATTTTTGTTTAATGTATAAAGTAAGCATGAATTTAAGTCAAAGAATCATACATTTAACTTTCAAAGGAAAATAGTGAACCATTAATAAATACAATTAGTATTTAAATTTATTATATTTATGAATATAGTAGGATATAAAGAATGAAGCTATGTTTTAAGTCATTGAATTAAAATATAAAAATCTTCATTTAACAAATATAATTATATAAATTTCAAAACGTTAACTTAAAATTAAAAAGATTTACAGCCAACGTAAAATAAATAGAAAAAGATTTTATAAATTTTTACATTAATTTTATTTTTATATATTAGATTTCGTAATACGATAATTAAAGTATAAAGGATATTATTTAGAATTTTGATGACTTTAATAGTGAGATTTTGAATAGTTTTTTATAGTTTATTAGAGTTTGTATGATTGTTTATACATCTTGATTAAAATTTAGATAAACTATATTATTAGTTTTTTTTTATAATTAAATTTAAATATGTATTATCTTATCATTCATTAATCCATTTTAAATCACAAATATTAGGATATGGGGTTTAACTTAATTAAGAAAATATCTTCTCTATGTCTAAATTTTAAATTGACTCACTAACCTCTCATATTTTAGCGCAGAAGAGCTGATAAATATCTAAGAATACTCTGCAATGCTTTGTAATATAGTTTCTAAATATCACATTGCATTTAAATATCTATATTTCCGCTTATTGCATTTCCTTTAATACTTTAATAAATTTGATAAATTAACATTTAAACAAAATTTAAAATTTCACTTATTCGTAAGAAAATACTTTTTAGTTATTAATTTTAAATAAATTTATGAACTAAGTCAAAAATATTGATTTTTAATTATATTGTATAATATATGAACTAAATTTAATATGAACCTTATTTTCATTTAAATACAACTCATTATTTTTAGTATTTTTATTATTAAATCCATTTAGAATTGTTTATCTTAAAATTTGTAGAATATGATTGGATTGTTTTTAATGTAGGAATATTAATATATAATAATAATAAAGATTTGGATAGTTTCAATTAAGCATAGTTTGCATTTGATTATTAAAATTTACTCACCTATCCAACTAAAACATGCTTAAATATATTTAACTTAAATAAAATGCAAAAATTTTATTTTTTATTTTTGATAAACAACTCATTCTCTGTCAAATCTAAGCATTTTTCAAATTATCTTTAATTACAAAGTTTTATCAACAACTATTATTATTTTTTTAATTTAAAACTTTTTAACACTTTATTTTATAATGTTTTTGACTGATTGTGTATTTAAAATAACTACAGCTTGACAAGTAATAGTTATATGTTGAATATTTAGTTTAATAAGTTAAACTCTAATTTATTTTGTTTATTTTCCTCAAGGAACTATATAAAAATCCATTATGGATTTAAGCATGTCTCTTATAGATACATGTATTTAAATTAAAGAACTAAAAATAGTTAAATTATAAATTTAGAACATTTTTTCTATTTATAATTAGATTTTATATGTATACTTTAAGAAATATTAAAATAAAATAAAAATTATAGTTGAGATACAACGTTTTAGAAGGTTCTATCTTGACAAAGTTTAAAAAGGTTATTTCTCGATGATAATTACAATAATGATCATTTATGAATTTAAATTAAGAGCGACATTAATTCAGTATTATTAATATTTTTAAAAAATGTAAAAAAACTTATTTTAGCTGGCCATGGCCATATATTGAAAATTTTATCTTGCATGGTTTCTTTTAAATTTAAATTACAATTCTTGCATAAAATCTTAATTACACTTTTTAGAGAATATCCTTGAACAGTTATCATTGCTGTTTATTGTTACAACTTTTTATTGTTACAATTGTTAAGGCTACTTACTTCTACTGCTAACTGATAATTTAAAACATTTTTTATTTTTAGGAAAAATTCTTAAATTATATATAAACTTTCTTAGCCTAAGGATTCAATGTTTATAATTAAAAAATAGAAATAGACATAACTTAAAAAGAATAAACTAGAAAATTTGAGGAAAAAATAAATATTTCCACGTATGATTAATTTATTAAAGCTAAAGAACCAAATACATATTCTTAATTAAAATTAGAGACTTATTCATATTAACTATTGTATAATGAAATGAACATAAATTTAATTGATTTTACAATTTGATTTTAACAATATTTTTATTTTGATAAAATCTTAATATTCCGCAATGCCTTTATATTTCTTACATACTATTTATATTCTAAATTATTTAGTTTTCGCATTCAAAACCCCAAAACCCTTTCAGTAGTTTGATTGAGTTTTTGATTGATAAAAGTAGACTATTAAGGCATACTTTATTAGGGTTTTAATAGGGTTTATGTAGGGGTTTAATGTTTAAATATTAGTAATTTAAGTGAGTATATGCGAGGTCTGGGGTCAGTTTAAGACAGTGACTATATAGATTTATTGTTTAAGTTGCGATATGAATGTGATGAATATAATGAATAAATCAAACCTGGTCTGAATTATACGTCTATAGCAAGGCTACTCCATAAATCTCCAGCAACTGTGAGGTCTCACTGTCTATTAGCATTGAATTTAAAGAGATAGCATCTTAATTCTAAGCCTAAAAGACCTCTAAAATTTTAGCAGCAACATATTGAATATCTTATAAATGATAAGACTCTTAAATACTGGGCTCATTTCTCTCTGGCCTAGAGGGCTGTGATGTCTCATCGCCAATTTCCTGAGCTTCACATATCTGCTTAATAGATAGCTAACATATATAAAAAGAACGGAATATCTTAAAAGACAGTCAATCGCATTAAGAGAGTGATTGACTTTAATGTTCCATTTTAAAAGAATAATTTAAAATATATATTCGATTAAATGCAGAGGTCTTAAGAGCATAATATAAAGTTCATACACGCTGATGAGGCAGTATTCACATTCAATACCTTCATATCAAGGTCTTGGTACAAAAGATATAGCAATATAGAAGTATATGACAAAAGGTCAAGATAAAAACTCATGCAATCCTTGGTGGAATCAGTGAAGATAGTGGCCTAGAGACTTATGTTATCAACCCTCGCTCTATAAAGACTGAATAATATATTAAGTTCTTACAATAACTCAGAGACAAATACGCTGACTAAGAGATTATTCTGTTCATTGATAACTTATCAGTTCATAAAACTAAAGACTAAAGGAAGGAATATGAAAGGCTAAACATAACACCTGTATTTAATGTTCCTTACAGCCCTTAGTTTAATGGAATTGAATTATATTGGGGGTTATTTAAAGATCATTATAAGAAATTGCTGCTCTACCATCTGATGCATGATTTAAAGATAGATACAGTAGATTTTATTAAGAGTGCTGCTAAGAGGTCAGCGATGATAAAGCAAAGTATGTGCAAGAGAAGGGAGATTTTGTGTTTAGAAATAAGTAAGTTTTAGATTTAAGCGAATGAATAAGTTCACATATTAAATTTGCCCGTAAAGAGATTTGGCTTCTCTTTCTTTTCTACTCTTAAGGCTTGCTTGGGCTCATGTTTCTTCTCTTAGTGCCGGCCCCTGCATTTATGTTCATCTCTTCTGGCTTTTAGAAATCTTTGTAGAGTCTCTTACTCAATTCATGCTTTACTTGAGACTTTCTCTCTCTGTTTTTAATTTGCTGCGCTCTTTCATCAAGTATATAGCAGTACCAGGTTTTTCTATAAAGTTAGAAGACTAAGCTTACTTGAGATGAAAGGATGTTTTAAAAGTTCCTACAGCCAGGTATCACTTATTTTAATACCTTGCTGCTCTTTTTCTTCAGGAGAGATGCTGTATCGTTTCTTGTGAGCTTCTTAAATAACTTCATTTAAGTACTCAGGTTTCAGAGTTGCAAGAACACCAAAGAAGAAGTTTCTCTCTGGCCAACTTATTAGAGAGCTGTAGCTTTGATGGAAGGCAGAGAGCTACGTCCGGATCACTCATAGCATCGCCATATAGATTTGTTACTGATATTCAGGGTAGTTAGGTATCTCTATCATCCTAATTTCATTAGACTTAAAAGCTTTTTTTTCTTCACTCAGTTAGGCTTTTAAGAATGAGATTTTAGTTCCCTCCTAAGTTGGCAAGAACAATCCAACTATAACGGATTTATTAATCTTACTCAAGAACTTACCTTGCTATACCAAATATCTATAAAAGTCCTCTTTACTTCGAAATTTTCCTGTTAAATCTTGAGATTAAGTTCTCTTCATTTCATCATTCATAGACTCCATCTTGCTTCCTCTTT
>ARYC01023016.1:0-11193 GCA_000711775.1 Oxytricha trifallax
TTTACTAAAACGAATAAAATTCTCATAAAATATGTCAACTTACAGTCTTTTATGGTTGTTTAATTTTCTAACCTCTCAGCCGAAAATCTTCCAGAGTGTCTTATACTCGACTATTAAAGTTTATCAAGGTATATTTTATCATAATTATAATATAATATATCAGCAAACTAAAATGAGCGCTAACCTTCTGAGAAGAGCGGCATTACTTGGGTAAAATCAATCAAAATTATCATTCCAGTAACCAAGAAAAGTAGAGATCAGAGACGCTTGTACTCAGTGGGAGCCTAATTATGACAACTTTTACCAGTCTAGCTTTGAGATTTAAATATAAGTTAAGTAGGAGGTTATCAACGAAGCTGTGCAAATTGAGGAGGAGGTTAAACAACCCGCTCTAGAGCATTAATAAATTCCAGCTAAAGTTGACTATTAATGTAAGGAATGCAATAAAGTTTTCCCTTACAAGTCAACTTATAAGAGACACTTGAGAGATATACACAACGATATGCCAAGGTTATCTCTCAAGCATAAAGAAAGATGGGAAGTATGTCTGTGAGTTCTGTGAGAAGCCATATTCTCATACTAGAGACCTCAAAGTGACTTAAAGAAAAGACCAATAAAAGTTTTGTCTTTATTCATGAACCTACAGGAAATAGATTCCTCTAAAAGAGAAGATCATAAAACTCAGTGGAGTCTCTTAGAGTTGAAGTCAAGAAGTAAGTTAAAAATGAAGAAAGCAGTCAAGAACTTTCCAGTCTCTTATATCAATAAAATCATGGTTAAAATAGAGGCAATGAAGATTCCTATATTAAAAATCATTGATTTAGATTCTTGCCTAGAAGCTACCTCACTCTTGAAGATAAAATAGAGAAGAGAGTCATTAAGGATGACTAATATGCTTACAAGATATATTCTTTCAATTACTTCCTTGCTGATGACAAGTTCTAATGGAATTTGCTAATGAGTATTATGCTCTTTAAAAGGCAAAGTTCAATGAGTGCAGGCATATCATCTAGCTTGATGCTATTTTACTTGGTAGATCATGTAGTCTTCAGGCTTCCTTTACTGGAAATGACTTACAGAAAATTCTTATCTGACAATAGATGTCAGAAATAAATTAGCTAGATAGTATAGCAGATAGTTGAGGGGATTGAAGAGCTTCACAAGTTAGGTTATGCTCATAGAGACTTAAAGCCAGAGAATATCATGTTGAACTTTCAGCCTCTTAGAGTTTATATTATTGACTTCAACAGAGCTCAAAGAGTGCAAGCCTCTGTATAAGGAAATGTATACGGCACTCCTGGATATTTCCCAGAGAGAAAAGATTGGAGAGATGGAGACACTTAATGGGATATCTGGGCTCTAGCAGTAATAATAATAGAGAGCGACATGCCAAGAAACGAACACTTTAGCTGCAGGGGTGAGAGAGATTCTAACCAGAGAATCAAACAATATCTCGATAAAAATAAAATAAATGGAGGTCTCAGAGAACTTGCATAATCAACTATTATCAGCCAAGCTAAGAGAATTAACAAACAATAGAAAAAATCAAACATCAACTAAGAAAGATAAAATTCAGAGAACTGCCACATGACACTAAGCTTATGTTTGTGTGAAATATTTAAAAAACTCGCTTGTTATACTCACTTAATACTAACATTTAAACATTAAACCCCTACATAAACCCTATTAAAACCCTAATAAAGTATGCACTAATAGTCTACTTTTATCAATCAAAAACTCAATCAAACTACTGAAAGGGTTTTGGGGTTTTGATTGTGGAACTTATATTAAGCAGCAAAAGCTCAATGATCGAACCATAGTTGAGTCAAGCCAGTTATGTGTTTACTTCTGTTCAAGAATATATGTCTCCATAATCTATAGTCTTAACGAAAAAACCTTCAGATTAAGATTACCGTTATAATTTTGATTTAAGATACGGATGTCTTTGGAGTTTAACATCTACATGAAAAAGAAGCACTAAAAGTACTTATAAACCCAAAGCTTATTCATAATGGGACATAAATTATTAGTGAAGGTTATATATAAAAGAGTCGCTATCTTCAATTATGAGATCGACACTCCTTTGAAAGTTTATAGTAGATAATGAACCCAGGATCTTACAAAAAATAAAGTGTAGTTAATGATGGGGAATTCATAGTGATTTAAGCAAGATCAGGCAAAAAAACGACTCAAAACCAGAAACTGTGACAGCAGTTATTTATAATATCAATGAGCTTTTTGATGATTTAGATGATGATAGACATCATAACTTTTTCTAATACTTGGAAAATGAATAGATAAATTGCCTATAAGATACACTGTTATTTTATAAATTCAATGAACCCAGCATTATTATTCTTTTTAAATACATACTTTTCATAACATATTATTGTATTTGTTGTTTCCAGAAAATTCTTTACTAATTTCTAAAATATATATATTTTAATTTTATTAATTTATCAATTTATTCAATTATAAAGACAAGGCGAGATCAAAGACGTATGGTATTATCTATAACTTTTAATATTACAGAGAATCTTATCAAAATTAAGTGAAAGCAGGTTCAGTTTTGTCACTTGGTTAAGGATATAATGATTTACAAGATACAATAAGAACGAAAAAAAGTTTATGTTTTAAAATAAAGAAATCATGTCTCTATGAAAATGAATGATGCGATGAGAATTTAATTGGAGGATTTCATTCAAAACATTAAATTTTATAAATCTTATTTCACGGGAATTCAATAATTTTTACGATAAGCGAAAATTCCTTATTTATTTAAAATATATATAGACGAAGCTAAATTTAAAACTTTGTTTATTAAATTACATTGTTTTAGGGAAATAGCCTCAAGACGGGGCAACAAAAATGTTTTTCTAAATTTTTTAAATTAACTAAAAAGTTATATAAACTCAAATAACTGAATATAATCATTTAATAGGTAACTAATGAAACTATAAGAATACTCTAATACATCCAAATTATAAGCATCTCTTGACATTAAATCAATTAAAACGATAAATAATAATCAAATAATACTATATTTATTGGATTATTTTTATACATTTATTTTAGATTTCTTTCACTATTTATAATCTAAAATAACAAAGCTCTATAATTATCATTAAACTATATGAGAAAAAAAATAAAATATATATATATATATATGGAAAAATTCCAAATAAAATAGTATTTGATCATTATTTATCAATTTTATATGAGTTCATGTCAAATGATGCTTATAATTTAGTGTATTAGTGCATCCTTAAAATTTAATTAGTTGCCTATTGAATGGGTATATTCAGTTATTTAAGGCTTTTACGACTTTTTAATAAATTAATTTAAATAATTGAAAATAAATTATACGGTGCACCTCCATGAGAACATTACCCATTATTGCATATCCTTCCCATTATATTTGTCATAAAATTGTATATAATAAAATATTAATTTAAATTTGATGAGTTTCTCAAAGTTTGAATGAATTAGTTATAGCGGCATTTGAGATAAAGAAAAATAAAGATTTCTTCAGAAATCACAATCCATTTAATTCTCTGTGACCATCTATTAAATAATGATGTAAATAAATTGATTGATGTAACAATTTAGTTAAACTAATATTCATAATATTTTAAATAAAAAAATACATTATTAGTAATGCTTGATTAATCATTCAACATAGATATAGAAATAAGAATGGATCTTATTTTAAAATTACAAATCAATAAAATTAGATAGATTTATATTCTTATAGAAATTTAAGATACAAAATTATTAAGTTCAAAACTAATTTTAATGATATTCTATTGGTGTAGAATTTTTATTAATACTATCAAATATAAAAATTATCTACCTTTCATAATTATCCTAATTTTTGAATTAAGGAGCTACTGAAAGACATACTCCATGACACATAAATTCATATTATTTTATATTATGTTATAAAATATTTTCTAATTCAATTTCCAGTAATAAATTGTTTTTTAATATAATTCAGTTAGAGAACTTTTGTCCGTAATTTAAAGAAATGGCAAGTTAAATTTTACTATACTAAGTTTCTCAAAAAGCTTAGACTGAAAGTTCTGTCCAAAATAGCTCAATCATGGAGCCTCATATATACTTGACTCAGAGACTCAATGAACTTATGGATGTCCTCTTTGGAAATTCCAGACAAAAACTTAAATTCAAGCATTGCTTGTAATAAGTATAAATTGTATAATAATAGAATAATAATTGTATTTATAAATATAACATATAGTTAAACTATATAAAAAAAAACTTAAATGTTTTTAATAAAATATTCTTTGTTAATTAAATAACTAAATATTAAACAAGAATTATACTTTAAAATTTTTCAGACATAATTTGGATATTTTTTCTAAAATTTTAAGTTTGTTTATTAGTCTATTCAAAGTTATCTCAACTTCAATATTTGTGAACTATTTTGTCTCTTCTATCAATCGTGTAACTTAGTGAAGTAAAAAGCTTCTGATTTTTTTTAAAAAATAGAAAATCCTCTTTAAAATAAATTAGATTATTTTTAAGTTCGATAAAATTGTTAAGGTAAATTATTTTCAGCAATTTATTTAGGAAAATAAAATGGCATGATGCTTAATAAGTTATCATAAAGAAAATAATCGTAAATCAATTACAAATTAAAACATTTTTAGTATTTTTAAGTGAATAAAATAAAAAAATATATATATTAATAAAATTAATTAATAAGTTAAGTTTGAAGAAATTTAAAACAAATTAATATAATAAATCAATAATTCATAAGTAGATTATAAAATCAATATATATGTGCTTAAATATTATGAATACTCTTATAAAATTTTTAATCCAATTAATTTCTCATCGTGTTTAAGGTTTTTATTTAATTATTTGCATTAATTTAAATAAAATATTTATTTTTTAATAATATAATCTTATCCTTGCTTCGATTCTAAGACAGGTCTCTACTACTTCAAAATGCAAGACATCTTCAACATTTAATATGTGAATAATCATTAGCAATAAGACCAAAACATGCTTTTAGCTGTGAACATGCCACGAATGAAGAAGTTATTTGAGCATCCATACATTGAATATCAGAGATTCCTAAGGACCAAGAAATAAATACAGACTTTTGTTCATAAAGTTAAGGAAGTACTTGAAATTAATGCTTAAAACTAGATGTATTCAAATATAAATATTACTAATAGTAAAATATAATAAAAAGATTAATTCTATATAGTTTATCATAAACATGAATCTAATTTTTTATGAATTGCAAAAAGCAGGGATTCAAAGAAGGCTTATAAATAATACAAATGATTTATGATAATTTGATAGTAAATTTTCACGACAAATCTTCTTTGCATTAATAAGTATTCAATCATGTCATGTTTGCAAAATTTAGGGCTTAAATCACACAGATATTTATATAATTAGAGCATGCTACTAGATTTTATTTGTGAAAAAACGAAAAAAACTTAAATATGCTATTAAATTAATATAATTACTAGAGAATTCTTAGTAACTAATTAAACCGAAAAATTCTTAGAGAAAATACTGTTTTTAGCATGATCAATTATGTATTTTTATTATATATAGATTTATTAATTGTTTAATTTTTTTAATCATTATATTTTTTTTTTTAATTTTTGTTAATGATCAAATATTTCATTTAATTAAAACTATTATTCAGTTAATTTTTGATTATAACTTTTTTAAATCATTGTTGAAAGTATTTAAATTATTTTTTTGCATTTGTAAAAAAAAAAGATGATTTAAAAATATACTTATAGGAAAAAAGATATTTTGTGTATATAATCTATTTTTATCATCTAGGTTTTGTAAATCTTTGATAATTTTAATTAGAATGAAAGAATTTATATAGATTTACAAATATTCTAAATCAAAACTTTTTTTATATTGAAATAATAGTTATTAAAAAAAGTAATATTTATTTATATGTTTATATGTAATTAAGGTAATCTAATTAAAACACGTTTTTTATACTTGACATTTTGCGACACTTACAAGCTGTAGTTGTACAGCAAAAATTTCTAAATATTTTATAATAAAATTTGATGTATTTGAGTAAAAAGAGATGCTATTTGTTGGAAAAGGTTACCTTTATTTTTAGGTATTACAAAATTTAAAATCTAAAATTAAATAAAATTGAAGGAAAAAAATTAATAAAATTATAAGCTACATAATTTATTTAAGATAACCTCATTTATTTGAATTAATAAAATAATAAGCTACATAATTTATTTAAGATAACCTCATTTATTTGACAAATTTATCTTATCTAGTATAAGTTTCGATTCAATGAAATTAATGTAAAATAAAATTAGTTATTTAAAAGAAGCAATCAAAAAAAGAAATGCTCATAAGGATTTAATCAGCTGTTTCTAAAAAAAAATATTGTTACTTTCGAATTTATAATATATATGTATTATATCATTATTATGGTTTTTATAAAGATTAAAGAAGAGCTTGAGTTTTCTGATTTTCAAGTCTGTACTCTTCTATAAATTAGATAATCATCTTTTGTGATGATTAAATTTCGTTGTCTTAGCTTGAAATCTTATTAAATAGATAGTTAATAAGATTATTTAAAATGCTAGTTAAAGGGGAAATATTACTTTAGGCTATGACCTTTCTCCAGAAACATTTAATTAAGTCATTTTGATAATTTTCCATATTTAAAATCAAATTTTTAAACTATGAAATTACTAAGGATTTTATTGCCAGTATAATAACAAACATGCTCCGTATGAATATTCCTAGTATTTTTACATAAAGCATTAATTAATATAAACAAAAAAAGGTAGTTTATTTAAAGGAAGCTTAATTATATAAAAAGAAAAGCTGAAAAAATACGTAGAGAGAAGTTTTGAGGTATGGCATTACTCCATTATTTAACAAATCAATATCATAAATCTAGACCTATCTCAATATCAGATTTGAGAATATTTTCCCATTAACAACTGCAACTAAAGGAAGGCAAAGTATTAAGCCCACAGCAGTTGAATTTCAATCTGAATAATTCCAACGCAACATTTCATGCCCTTTAATTTTAGAAAAGCAAAAAGGTATTTCCATTTAGAGTCAATATCCCAAAACCCCTTAATAAGTTTTAAATGTAATTTGATTTATGAGGTTAATGTGGGGATTAGGGTTTATTTGGTTTCATCAAAATAACTTTCATTTAATGTGAAAGTTTTTATCATCAACTTATTTATACTCATCTTATATGTGTTTATTTCAACATATAAATCATAGCATTTTATTTAAAATAGTTGAGTTTGTCTTAAATTTTTTCTACTTTCCATTTGTTGAATATTATATCATTTTATCTGATTATTAAGTTAGATAAGTACATCGTTTCATAATTTTATGGCATTAAAGCTGATATTTTTTGAAAATTTAATTATTAATTACTTTAATATTCGATTCAATACTTTCATTTCTTTTAGCTTGGGTAATTTTTACATTTTTTTAAATATAAAAGAGTTTGTGACTTTTAGTAAAATTTAAGTAGGAATATGCATATAAAGAAAGATTCTAAGGTGTTTGATAGCTTTAAATCTGTCATGTTTAGTTATTAAATTATTATATATGAATATCACTTTTAAATCTTGTATTTAAAATTTCAAGAGAAACTTTAGTCGCCTATTAAATAAGGCCATTTTATAAAAAAAAATCAACCCTGTAAGAATAATAGAGAAAATTTGCAAAAACTGTAATATATTTCAGTAATGGATTTCCATTTAAATCAATTAAATTCAATATTAAATTAATACTTAATTTCTATAATATATTAATATTGGTACTAAATTAGTTAATAATTAAATGATCCCTATTTAGTAGTACAAAAACTTAATAAGTTTCTAGTTTCAAAATAAGGAGGATTTAATGAAAAAATTTTAATCCACTTAAAAACTTAATTATAATCATTATTTATTAAGTATATAACTATATTGTTACAAAAGAAATTTCAAAAATAGAGGGATTTTTTAAAAATTAAGTATTTTAATTGAATAAGGGCAAACAAATAATGCATTATCATTTGGAAGTTCCTAGTGGAATATTTCCTACATCGCATTTATGTAGATGTATTGAAGATTAAAAATATAAAAATAAAGACATCAACCATGTAAATAATAAATTACATGATTTTATCTTTATAATAAAACTAATAAAAATGAAACCCATTCCCAACATTACTTTCATCAATCAAACATATAATAAAACTCACATTAGGATTTGGGATTTTAGTAGGGCTTCTTTCTCTATAACAGGTACCCATTGTATCATCTCACTTTTTTCAGTTATAGAATCTTAATGATGTTTAATTATAAGGGTTAAATGGTACTTTACACACTTATATTGTTATTTGACAGAAAGATTTTTGTAAGATCATATACACATTTTTTTCATCACACAAACTTAGCTCTTAAGACAACTTTATACTATGCTATAAATAATCATATGATAAATATGTAAGTGACTTTTAATTATAGCGATATATCCCTCAATTTTTTAAAAAGTGATTTTCAATCAAATCTTTGCTCTTTTAATTTATGAAAAAGACTTTTCAAAGTTAAATTCTGGAATTAATAAAGTGAGTCGCTTAAATAACTAATTACAATAAGTGACTCATAAATATATTCAGGATTCAGATCAATTGATAAAAAAATTCTTCAAATCTGTAAGTTAATTTCAAATTATTAAATATTATTAATAATTGGAATGTCAGATGAAATAATTTAAGCTCTTCTATTCATATCAAGTCTGATTTGATTAATATCTTCAGATATAATAGTAAGTTATAAATTTAAGATTATTGAGGGATTTGCTTAATGGGTTACAAGAAAGATCGAATCAAAAGAGAAGCTTGTAAATTTTTAATATGCCTCACTATGAGAGCTCTCAGGAAAATGAAATTGAAATTTATAAAGAAGCATGAACACAAGGAAATAGAAGAGAGCTTATAGTTGAAGCTTAACAAGACTGAAATAAACATAATGGATGGAATCTATTCTTCATAGTGTTATAAAAGTGCATTATCGCTAAAAATGCTATGTCAAAGTTATCATGCCCTTTCATAGGAGCTGAGACTGTGGTGATAGCTCCCGTAGAGAATTCGATTATCCGAATGAATTAATAGAAGCCCAATAGAAGTGCCCAGACAAACTGAACATGGAAAAAAGTGTATAATAAGAATCTTGATATTCAAACATGAGGGAACACTTTTGCAAATGAGCAAACTTAGTATATACAATAACTCATTGTTAAATATAACCCGATGCATCGAGGTATCTCTAATTTCTTCAATGCTTTTATTTTAGTGAAAATTCTTTATATTCGTATTTTAAAAAGACTAATTTTAAACTAAATAAAGTCTGGAAATACTTTGGAGGTATATTATTGATCAACAAGGGTTTATTAAACCTTCAATGAATTAATAAGTCTGGAATCCCTATGTATTGTAGCTCAGAGAACTTAAATATTATTATTTAAATTTGTAATGCTTTATTCTAATTCATTAAATTTTTCATTTTGAGATGTAACAAGCTCATTTTGATATTTAAAATGCTCTTTTTGAGATGTAACAAGCTATTTGATCCTTTGATCTTAAACTTTGATGTTTTCATCATTAGACTTTAGATTAGAATCAATTTATCCAAATCTTTTTTCAAGAGATTTAATGCCTAGGTCGAAAGATTTAGTATTATTTTTCTGAGACTTCAAGCTTCCTATAATTTCAGTTTTTTACTTAGCAGCTACAGTTCTAATAGATTGCTTAATATCTTTAACAAAACCCTGCCATTCGCCTTGTTCATTCGAATCACTTGAGACAGGTCTTCTTAAAAGCATATACTTTGGAAATAGCTTGGTTGACTTAAGTTCTTCATCAGTAAATTAGAGTTCTCTTTCTACAATCATTTAGACTTTGACTCTATAGCTTTCAGCAACAAGCTTTTACATAACTTTTTCGTAAGATTCAGAAATAACTGCTATGATGAAATTCATGAACATTACATTAAGAAGCATCACTGCTACAATCCAAGCTAACCATGAAATTACTACTAAAGTTGAAGATTAATCTTTGTATGAGTCAACATTAAAGTCTCCAGAAGAAGTTCTAAAAGCCATCATAAAGTAAGCACTGATTCCGATTCCTTCATATTCTTCGATTGAAGTTGCGTCAAAAAGAATAGCAAAAACTATGCCAAATTCAAGTATAAATATTAAGAAAAAACCAATAAAATATTTTAGGTCTACAAATACAGCAGCCATCATAGATACCAAGAAACTGAATCCATCATAAATTCTCAAAAAGAAGTTTACTTTCAAAAATGATAAGAAAACTATTAGTAGTCTAATGATAATTACAGAATCGTTGAAAGGAGCGAAAATCTCTAAAATTATATATCCGATGTAGGTAAGAATCAGCATATAATCAAAAAAGTTCCAAATTTCGTTGAAATAGTTTTCTTATTTTAGCGCTTGCTTAGTTTCGTAGATAAGGAAGTAAGTTAAAACAATTGTGGCCAATGATTTTAATAAGCAAAAGACATAAATATTTCTTTAATCTACAGGAGGATCTGCTTTTCTATCAACATTTGTGAATGAGTACAATATCTCAAATAGGAAAGCAATACAGAAAATTAAGAATATATTGAATTGTGTTTAAAAGAATGACTTTGTGTATTCAAAACCCTAAAAACCATTCAGTTTCTTGATTGAGTTTTTATTTTATAAAAGTAGACTGTAAATATGTACTTTAATTAGAAATCAATTGAGTATACAGAGGGATTTATTTATTAAATATTAGTAATCTGATTTGTTATAACTAACAAGTTTAATATTATCAAAATAGATTTAAAATGGGAAATTATCAAAATAAAATTAAAAATTAAATTAAATATGGAATTTTAGTATTTTTTGATTTTTATAGTATCGTTTTAACTGATATTGATTTGAATTTGATATATTTTAACAGCCAATAATTTGACTCATCGATAAATCATATTAGATTTATCATATCTTAACTGTAAACCTTTTAAATTTAACTTTTAAAATTTTTAACTCCTGATAAATTAATATCTCTCTATACAAAATAGCTATGAAAAAATTTTAAAAGTATAAGATGTAGAGAAAAATTTAACGACTAACTTTCATTCTTGTTGTATT
>ARYC01023019.1:0-11786 GCA_000711775.1 Oxytricha trifallax
TGAGGGAGCTTTTGATTCAGTGCTGTTTGAGAACTTTTTATGTCAGACGCTGAGAAGTATAAGAACTGACAAAGATCTATGCAATAAGAAGGTGGTGCTTTTAATGGATAATGCCATAATTCATAATTATTCTGAGATGCTTGCGACTGCTCGTCGCTTCAAAGTCAACGTTCTTTTCAATGCAGAATACTCGCCCTGGTTCAACACAATCGAATAGTTGTTTGCCTACATCAAGAAAAACCTCAAGCAGCAGAACATTAACAGCAAGTAAGCATACTCTCATAACAAACTTTTAGAGTGCAGCTGGTCAAGCGCATCCAATAAATAATAAAAAACATGAGCGAGGATGATGTTCGAGGACTCTGGGCATTCAGTATCAAGAAATGGATACATACTCTGAGGTATGGCTTTGTATGAGATTCTACTCAAAAACAAGAATTGCATCATACATTGAAATCTCTATAAGCGCTTATACCTAATGCATTGTCATTTTTACTGCTTATACAATTACTGCTGCTCTTACTGCTGTTATTAATACTGTACTTAAAATTAATCTATAAATGCATGTGTATTACTCGAAATCGCAGTTTGCATAAGTCTGCTCATAAGTGTGAATTCTTGACGAGTGGCATCAAATTCTGTACAATCTAACGCTATATACCAAATTACTATACACTCAAGTTGAACACCAGAGGTGTTGAACAACATAGGCTATAATTGAACAAAAATTGGTTTAAAACCACATATTTCAAGAATTGAATGGGTTGGTGAGAGAGGAGATGCTCTGAGCATCATGCTATCCAGTTTGATAGGAAATCAGCAAAAAACTAGCAAATTCGCAACTTCTGCTCGATTTTTTTGACCAGCAGCGATTTGCAGGTACTGCTGCAGTATTGAACATTATGACCACAGAAATTACAAAAATTTGACCAGCAACAACGATTTTCAAGATTTTTGACCACTCTGCTCCAAATTTGGCTTGGTCACCGCATATTTGCGAAAAATGACTCATAATACCAAATTCAAACTAAAAACTGCGATTTTTTGAGATTTTGACCACTACTCTGGTCATTTGGGTGCAAATCATGCAGTCTGGTCACTTTTGGTGCAAATCTCAGCTCTGACCACTATTCTGGACACTTGAGTTAAAATCATGCACTTTGGCCACTTTTTTGACCACTCTGCTCGAATGGGAGAGACATACATACAAATTCAGAAATTTTGACCACGAATAGTAAATTTAGTCATTTTGGTATAAAATACAGAATTTGGTCGCTTTATAGATGTTACTAATGATGCATATCGATTTTGACACAAAAACCTAATAAAATTTGCTATTTCAGTAAAAAATATAGCAAAGTGGCTACTTTTCGCATATAAGACAAAAAGCATAGTAAATCAGCAGTAATTATATATAAATTTAAATTTGTATTTTTATTTTTACATTTCCCCGATTCAATTGTATTTTATCAATATTATGTTCTGTGGTTTTTATAAGTAAATTTTTAATAATTAAAGCTATATAATACAAATATAAATTTTATGGAGCGAGTAAATTGTAAATTATATAAAAAGGATTGCACTGTTTTAGAAATCTTAATTTTAAAAAAAGTTATAATTCTTTAAAGTTTCAATGAAGTCCAGAAGTTGAAATAAAATATTTGTTAAAGAATTACAGTATTCTAAGCTTGATTTTAGTTAATGTATTTTAAAGCAATAGTTTCATTTTTTAAATAATTAATTTGGCAGTTTATAAGAAATATAAGCTTTTCTAATAATATTAAAATTTAAATTATATTAACATAATTTCAAAATATTTATTTATTATCTAGTTATATTTATTTTATGATTTTTATAATATTATTATTTATTAATAATTAATGTTTAATAAATTTTAGATTTTAAGTGATTTTAATTTAAAATAATTTCTAATTTATATTATAATTTTATGATAAATTTTTATAGTTTCTAATTTATAAATAATTGATAATCTTAATATTTATTTACTATCTAATAATAACATAAATCATAGAATTCATAATTACAATCAGATAATGAATGATGGTAGAGTGCTTTTGGGAAGCTAAGATTTGCGTACAAATGGATTAAGTAGCAGTATGAGCTAAAGATAAGGTAGTTTTATTCATTCAAACTTTGGCAGAGTTTAAAATAAAGTATTGCAGCCTATTCTATCACTTTCATAAAAGTAAAATACAAGAGGATAAACAGAGAAAGTTTCGTAGGTTATCACAATAAACTTAGAATAAAATTATTTATGTTTAAGATTAAGTTCATAGGAGACAATTATAATGTTTAGTAAGCTTGCTCAATCATTTGAATAAGATGGGATGGAAAATTAATTAATTCTTTCAGACATGCAAATTGATATGCTTAGTTCTTGCCTTTGAGTTAAGAAATCTCACATCTATACTTACAACGAATTAAATGAGCCCTATTATGCAATTTTTGGCAAAAATTTCTTTGAAGATTTAGAACCAGTACCTTTGATGCACTATGAAAGAAATCCTTAAACTGGTGATTTTAATATATATAAATTGAGGCATTTACTACCAAAAATATCATTGAATGACGAGTATGCTAAATTAACTCAGAAAGAACGAGATTGATACATGAAAATTCAGCATCATTAAGACATTATGGGTAGCATTATTGGTCTTTAAAAAGACGAGATACCAAAGAAAATATTGAAAGCATTTAGAAAGAATTGGATGAACTAGAAGCTAGAAATAATCCTCTCAAGAAATGCCTGAGTATGTATAAGATAAAATAGAAAATGGATTAACTAAAAGTAAGCACTCTCAATGAAGGAAGTTATGATGACACAAAGCCAGGATAATAGGGAATAAATGCAACGAATCTATCTGGCTTATCAAATACAAATAGTCATACTCACAGAACTAAAAATTCTTCTAAATCTAAAAGAATGAGTTTAGATTCATAAAACTTCAGAGGAAAAGATTAGTTTAACACAGAGGAGGAAAGCAAGATGAGATACAAAATTCTTACAAATTTCGTTAATGCCTTTAAAGAAAAGATGTTTTTGAGTAGCTAATTGGCATTCGAGACAGTAAAAATTAAGCTTTAGAAAAAGATAATATGTCTCTTTAAGACTTGAAAGAACAGGCAATGGTTCAGAGAAGCGACATTACTTTGGACTTTGAGTAGTTCATTCGTATCTACAATTTTGAGAAGAATAGATCAACTAAAGCGAAGAATGTGCTAATTCCAAATCACTCTACTAAAAATAATCTCGAATAAGAAAATTGAATTACTTTTGCAAATTATCTGTAACGCTAATCAAAGAGTATAGACAAATAAGGTGGAAAAGAAAGCTATGAACTTAAATCACCAAAGCAATAATCAATTATTTAAAGTCACTCCCTTTTCTAAAAGACCAATAAGCTCCTTTAGTAGGGAGATATAAGAACAGAAAATCAAGCTTATGAAAAATACCAATATGATAAGGAAAAATGTTGAAGAAAATAAGTCCTTAATTGAAGGAGCTAAATAGCGTAAGAGATAAGGATAAGATGACTCAGAAATATCTCGATAATCTTATTAAAAATAGAATGCTTATTTCTGGAATTAAAAATTAAAACTAATGCTCACAAAGTTTAGGTGGACATGATCAAGAAAAAGAACTTGAACAAAAGAACCTAAAGACACGAAGCAATAATCCGGTAGAAAGCTTCAATGTCTAACATGGAAAGTAGTTAATGGAGCCCAAATGCAGATGACACAAAATACTTAATAGGTAAAAAATCAGGAGTTGGTATGATTCATGATGGTTCAACATAATTTATTCGGGGAGGTGCACCCCTTTAGTCTTCTCTAAACTAAACAGTAGTAGTCAATAACAGACCTTAGACAACGGGTAATGTAGGAAACAGAAACAAAAGCAATAACGTAAATCTAAATAATCGCAGATTAGTTAGCGGGGGAGGTCCAAGATTCAATAATGCTATTTAAATTTATGAGTAGAATGAATACTAAATGCTTACTAATAGCAAACAAGTTCGAACTTTTGATAAAAATCATGTGAATTACTAGACCTAGAGTGGTTAAGGAATACTGCTGTTGCATAATAGGAACATACTCAATAGTTAAGGTATCTAATTTGTGGCCTCTGGGTCTCAGTCAATGCTTGGATCGGCTACTAAAATGAATAAAAGTATATGTAATTTCTATAATT
Organism: Oxytricha trifallax; assembly: GCA_000711775.1. Taxonomy (NCBI): domain Eukaryota; phylum Ciliophora; class Spirotrichea; order Sporadotrichida; family Oxytrichidae; genus Oxytricha; species Oxytricha trifallax. Next base: position 4,214 of record ARYC01023019.1, read on the forward strand.
TCTTTGTAAAATTCTTTTATAAACTGCTTCGAACCTGGAAAAATTATACACAGACTGCATTTAAGAAATGAGCACAAATCTTTCAATGAAAACTGTGTTGAAAAACGCCTAAAACATTTATAGAAATGATGTATAAAATGTCAGTTGCTAGATAGCTGATATATCCAAGGGCATAAATAGTGAATAGATTATATACAAAAAGTTTGATAATTATGCTAAGAGGTGAAGATTGTTAATAAATGATTTATTGATTAATTTCATAATTAAGATAGATTGAAGTTAGGGCAATATTATAGAATATAATTATACTATATGCTGAGAATATAACGCGATTATACAATTTTATAGGTTTATATTTAATAGATACTCATTTGTTCACTTTTAAGGTTATTGCAAACCTATCTTTAATAAATTAAAATGCTCATTTTAAAATAAAATGAGAGAAGAGCAGATTTTAATATATTTTCTATAATTTTTTAAAAAATACTAAGTGTAGTTCAATATTCATCACCATCGACATATTGCTCCATGTCACCACCGTCATCCATACCCATCATGCCCATTCCATCATCCATGATCTATGAATAAAATTATTACTATTCTTCTTGTCCATCGACTTCACCAATGCCACCATCACCATCAGTTGTTCCAATGAAATTTCCTGCTAGATCTTAAATGTTACCTTACATGTCCATCAAGAATTCCTCTTCTTCCCCTTCTATGTAAATTTTATTTAGGCCCTTTTTCGCTAGCTCATCAGGATTATCGATATCAATTACGTCTTGTTCTTCGCCATCATCACCACTTTCTTGTTTTTATTACAATTATAATAGCTCGTTATCGTGCTCATCATCCATGATAATTTATTGCTATGAAGTACCATCTGCATCCATTTCATCACCAAATCCACTCATCATCATTTGCTGAGAGATTTGATGTTGACCATCTTAGTACTACTGATTTTATTGCTGACTCTGGTTAAATTCATCCTCATTCATCGTTATGCTCAATCTGACTTTGATTTTGGCTTTCTGGGATATTTGCGTTCACCTCTTTAATAGTATTGCCAAGGTCTCTCATTGTAGAGCCCATCATCATCTCTTTGGTGAAAGCTCCAGTCTTGAGAAGTTATTCGAGATCAGCACCATCTTAATCATGATTTCTCATAAGAATTGATTGATTTTACTGAATATCGGAAATCAACAAATCAACTTCATTTTATAAAAGTACACCCCTACTATTGATTTTTTATAAAAAGGACTTCAAGCTAATCATATTTTAAATATATGAACTTCTCCGTTTGCCATACCATTATTGTCAACATTATTGTGTTATTGAGAGATATCAAGAGATTATTCCGAAGCAGAGGGTTAATGCTCTTTTTGCTTTCTTGATTACTATTTGACTGTGTTTTGTTGTTAATTTTATTAGCTGATAGTATTGCTATTGCCTTTTAGGATTTGTTATGCTTGTCCTGCTCTATAAGAATTTATTTTATCCAGAATGCAATCGATTAATGGAATAAAATCAAGAAAGTGAAATAAATTAAAATATATTTAAGAATTGTTATTTTCAAGTTGTGAGTTTTCCTTATCTTCTTGCGCAGTTTGCATTTTTAGTGTGCGAACCATGCGTTCGACCAATCTGCGGACTTGACTTTGTGAAACTACTTTTGGATTCAAATAGAATCTATTTTTCTCAATGATGTCTCTCACCACTGCATCCAATTTTTTATGATTATAATAAGTTACTTTAAGCACTTTTATACTTTTAATTAAAGTACATCAATGTTGCTAGACTTATTTACGAAAGAGAGAGATATTTCATGGACAAAGTGTGTGGTGGGCAGGTCTCTGAGATAGTACGTAACTCCCAACTTGGGAGGTCTGTACTTCAATACGAAATTGACTGGGATTATATCCATTTTAATGAAGAGTTATTATTCAAATTAAAATTAACTCAGTTGAAATTTAAATTCAAATTTATATTTCCTAAATCATTATTTATGCTACTTACTTTCTAAAATAGAAATTTCATCTATAATTTTCGAAAGAAGAGGGAGATTCTTTGATAAAACGCAGAGCAATATGAGTAGTTTTATATTAATGAGCAATTAGTGTTCTTGTATTATAATTTTTGTAATTAAGCATTCGGCAATTGTCAAATACATAATTTAAAGTTTTAAATCATAAAATAAGGATATGGCAAAGTTCCTCAAAAGAATAGGCACTAAGAAGCAAGAGTACTTAGTCTCTATCAAAATCAAAGCTCTGAAATTGCAGTTTATTTTTATTTTTGAAGCACAGTCAAATGTTCAAAGAATGACAATTGAATGCGTGAGAGGCGACAAAAGATCAGAGACAAAGAAGTATTTCGCAATTGCCACTGATTAACATAGAGTAGAACTTGATGAGATCTTTACAAAGGAGAGTGTTTTCTATATGCATATATGGTTTATATGAATTGTTATTATTTAGAGCAAGTTTATTCAGAATATGCATTAAAAGACCAATAAATATGATAAGAAAGATTGCTGGGTCAGAGTGAAAGGGCACACTGAAACTACTGGCTTTAAACCAACATACCTTGGATAGATAAGACTGGAATTGATAAAAGGGGTTTATAAATTAATTAGACTTAATTTAGCATTTTATTTATAAATTTGAAAACTTGCTTATCTAATTGAGCAACTACATAGGTATGTCTGATGTACAGGAACGAATGTAGTTGGAGAAATCATTCCCTGATTCTTTCATTGAATTCGAGATATCTATCACCTTATAAAATAATACTGATGGCAGATTAGTATTGAAATTGCCAAATGAGGGAAGTTATAGACTACAAAGACACCCTTGTGAAACTTAGAGAAGAATCTAAAGAAAAAGTAAAAAACACCAATTTAATCGAAGACTCCTCAGATGATGATGAAATCAGTGTCAAAAAGCGAGGACAAGGCTCAGATGCGCTTCCTAATGATGATTCTACCAAAAAAAATAATTATACATTCGATTTAGAAGGTGGGGAAAAAATTGATGAAGATGAGGAGGAGAAAGACTTTGAAAGAAATTTGGAGAAAGACAGTGTCTTTGACCAGAGAAAATCTAACACTAGAGGAGTTAAAAGGCCTCTTGTTAAGTATTAATTTGAGGATGAAGAGGAAGGTGATTCTTAAAAGAATGGTAAAGAGAAAGATGATTAAGATGAAGACACCACTCCCAAAGATCATTTACCAAAATATTTTAATTCTTCAATGTTCATGACAAGCTTATTTATCGATTTCAACTTTTACCTAATATATTATTATATAATCAGACAGGCAAATAAGTGACATTCTCTCTAATGGACAAAGTAGTCCTACTCGGTAAAGACAACGATATCCTCTAAAATGCTAAGGGTAAAGTACTCTATCAAACAGAAAAGAATGGCTTTGAATAAATAAACAAGCAAATTCAAAATAAAAAGGAATCCGATGGAGAGCAGAAAAAACTCAATACCGCTATGCAGCAAAGAATGGAAGATATGGAGAAATACTTGGAGAAATTACATAAGAAATACAGGAAAATCAAGAAGAAGTAAATTGATCATTCTGCTCAAATTGATGCCAAAGTATTAATTAATTTTATATAAGTTAATCGTTTATTTAAGTAAAATTTCCATAATATCTTATGATTATTGGATTTGATAAGTATATTTTAAAGTGAAGGGATTAGAGAAAGATAACAAAGAATTTGAAGTGCTAAATTCTTAATTAACAGAAACTTTGAAAGTTCAAGAGGAAAAAATATAAAATATCAATAGCTAACTGGCTGATCAGATTTATAAATATGAGGAGTTACACTAATACTAAAAAGCTATTGAATCTAAGGTTTCTGAAATAGTATCAACTCTCACTCATGTTACTTACTTTTAACATTTTAATTTCAGTTTAAATGTATAGCAATCATTAGGAAATAGCTCTAATGGTGATAAGTCAAGCCAGAAATAAGAGCCAGTTTAAAAGTTGCCTACTCCTCCTATTATTCAGCAGCTAATAGTGCCACCTATCAAGGATGATTCGCACACTAAAGAAGAAATCGTAAAATTGCACAAGCAGGTATAAGAATTGCAAGATCAGCTTAATAAAGTCAATTAAAATTAAGATTAAATGAAATAGTCTATCACAAATTATGTAATAAATATTGGAGTAATTTGTAAGCGATTTTATTTAATAAATGGTTTATTGATTTATTATATCACAACTTTGTGGAGTCAATCACAGCAACAACAACTCTAAAATATTGATGAGTTTTGAAAGGGATAGTAGACAAAGTTAATATCAAGTCATATACATTAGAGAGCAAAGAAAAGCTACAATTAACCATAATAGTTTTAAAATTTTAAGTTTATTTCATAATAATATATTTACCATCCAATTTGCATTCACTCTCTGAATATTAATACTAAACATTTGCATATCATAAAGCATTAATAATATTAATGCAGTAATTGATAATTTTGAAATTATTTAATTTACTTGCAGAGTATTAATAATATTCAATGGCGTTTATTGAAAGCAACACTCTAAACGTGCTGACAGTGCTAGTCATTGACATGGCAGGAGCAATACTAATCTTCTTTGGGTTCCTGTGAGTGAGATCAATCAGAGGCGATAGGAAGGCAGTGAAGTCTAGCTACACTAACAAGATTGTCACTGAAGTCGTATTTGAAGATAGTAAAGTACAGGATTCATTGGATTATCACAAAATAGTATTAGTTTTCTACTTATCAACAAAAGATTATATTTTAAATTAGCATTATAATAATCATAAGACACCTAATCCAACCTGGGGTGCAACAACAAAGGGAGGTTTAAATACAGACTACAAACACGCTAAAGATATTAATAAAGAGAACTTGCTGTATCTTAATACTGATAAGGGATTGAAATATATGTAATAAGAGTTATTATTTCATATATTTGTAAAGAGCAAAGCTGGTGGCTCAGTTCGGAGAGTGATGACTCTCGAGAGATGGAGTTCAAACCACCTAACTCACCAAGGAATAATGAGTACTATGATGCCCACTAAAATAATCAATATTCATTCAATAGTTTAGGCTAAATTATATAAAAAGGCATTAATATCAAACTTCTTTTTTACTAAATCTATAGATAAATACTATTTTAGGGTAGCAAGACAATTTAATATCTAAATAAAAAGGAAAAAACAAAAAGAAAGATTAGTAGAGAGTGAATTGCCATTACTTGCTAATCAGAGATAAAACTAGCGTGTAAACAGCCTCGATATTGAAAAACCTAATATCATGTGCTATAATTAAATTTAATTATTTTTAATTTTGATATACTTCAGCTTCTAAATTATATCTTTTAACTAATCGTAGCAAGAAGACAATAAACCACGCCAGAGGAGAAACAAGAATAAGCAAATTAAGAATTTGATTAATAACAAGAAGAAAGATTCTTACCAACTGAGTCCAATAAACCAGAAAAACACAAGCACAGTGCTTAACATGAGGAATAAGCTGAAAATAGAAAGTTTTCAATTATGCAGAAATTCTTAAGAAGCAAGAGGAAGCAGCAATTAAAGAATGATATCAACAAAAACACAGTAACTTCGGATATTGATGAGTAAAATCAGCCATAATGCATGCTCGATTGGTATCATATTCAAAAACCTATTTAAGATCAAGACTTGAAGCTCATATGTTAAAAAGTAAAATTATTATCATGCAGTGATTTATAAATTCATAGCATTTTGAAGAGCAGCCAAGTTTTTTGCGATATTTACTGTAGTAAATTTTGCAGTGTTTGTACCGATTTATATCACTGAAGGAATATCAGACTCATTAGATGTGTAAGACGTAGAAGACAACACTTGCATTTTGGCTTTAAAATAATATTTTTAATCTTAGATAGTTTATTTTTATAATTGTAACCACAGTGATGACTATAACGGGCAGTATACCAAAGGTGACTCTTGTATACTTCCTTATCAATTCAATCTATCTCGCTTTAGCATTACTAAGTATACACTAGTTCTAATTTATTTACTGAGATTATATTTTTAAATTTGATAATTGTATAAAGCCTTAGGATTCATGTACTTCTACTGGCGTCGTTCAATAGAATCAAAACCCCAAAACCCCTTAATGAGGTTTATAAGTGCTTTGATTTGAAGGGAATTTTAGGGGTTGGGGTTATTAATAGGCTCTAATGTGAAATATATAGTAAATGTATTTAATTAATCACTCAAAATGCACTTTTGGATCATGGGGGAGAGGTCTGAAGTTTATCTTACTTAACCACAACTCTATCTACTCTATTGATATTTCTGATCTTGAGTTTGGTTTTATTATTATTGACTCTGCCATTTGCTTCATTGATTGAGACACTCTTGTTTTGTCAATAAATTCCTTTATTCTTTGCCTTGCATCCTTCTCGCACCTTGTAGAGTGGTAATCGTTGCGAGGCATATCACACTCTATTATTATTGCTGCTAAAGCCCACACATCCCACTGTTAGTCTCCATCTCTCCAGTCTTCCCTTTCCGGATAATATCCTGGAGTTCCCATTACACTTCCAAGCCTTGATACTTCCACTCTTAAGGCTCTGTTGAAATCAATAATTGTTACTTTTGCTGGTGAAAAGTTCAACATAATATTCTCAGGCTAGAGATCTCTGTGAACAAAGCCTAACTTATGAAGCTATTTGATACCTTGTATAGCTTAGGTTGATATTAATGCAAGCTATCTATGATTTCTTTGATCAGTTATGAAATCTCTGAGTGTCATTTCAAAGAGTGGTAGTCTGAAAGCTACATGATCTTTGGCTAGGAGAACAGCATCTAGCTTTATTAAGTATTTGCACTCTTTAAACTTAGCCTGGGTGAGTACTTAATATTCATTAGTAAACTCCATTTGATATTTATCATCACTAAGGAGATAGTGAAAGGATATACCTTGTAAGCATACTGATGATCCTTAATAACTTTCTTGTCATAGGAGTCCTCTAGAATTAGGTAGCTTTAGAGAGAAGTATCTAAAAATCAATCTATGCAAGTACTGGAATTTTCTTGTATTATATTTAAATCATGATTTTAGTGACCTCTGATGCTAAGAGGTTGCGTGCAATCCTCACATACTCTGATTCGCTTGCCTGTTAAAGCTCAGCAACTTAAAGAGGCTCCCTTTCTTTTCTTTTGTTGAGCAACTTTAGTTGAGTGTCTTAATCTTCAACTTCTATTTCTTTCTTGTGGGCTTTTAAAAGATGCTTCTTTAAGTCTCTTGTGTGAGAGTACTGTTTATGCCACTCAAAGCAATCATACTTTCCATCAACTTTGTCGTGCTTTAAGTATACAGTAGGCTTAGCTCTCTTATGAACCTTCATATGCCTGTAGCAGCTAGATTTATGAGTAAAGTCTCTTTCACACTTCTCACAAAAGTATACTTCAACTTCCTCTGCTTACATTGAAATTTCATTTCAAACTTTCTCCTCCTCTTTGTCTCCCACACACTTGTTTGCCATTTATTTTCTATTATTAATTTCTATTTTAATAACAGAGACCTCAAGTGATAG
>ARYC01023020.1:0-11674 GCA_000711775.1 Oxytricha trifallax
CGATATGCCAAGGTTATATCTCAAGCATTAAAAAGAAAGATGGGAAGTATGTCTGTGAGTTCTGTGAGAAGCCATATTCTCATACTAGAGACATCAAAGTGCACTTAAAGAAAAAGCACAATTAAAGATTTGTCTTTATTCATGAACCTACAGGGAGTAGATTCCTCTAAAAGAGGAGATCAAGAAACCCAGTGGAGTCTCTTAGAGTTGAAGTCTAGAAGTAAGTTAAAATGAAGAAAATAGTCAAGAACTTTCCAGCCTCTGAGATCAATAAAATCATGGTTAAAATAGAGGCAATGAAGATTCCCATATTAAGATCATTGACTTAGATTCTTGCCTAGAAAGCTACCTCACTCTTGAAGATAAAATAGAGAAGAGAGTCATTACTGATGACTAATATGCTTAACAAGATATATCCATTCAATTACTTCCTTGCTGATGACAAGTTCCAAATGGAATTTGCAAATGAGTATTATGCTCTTATAAAGGCAAAGTTAAATGAGTGCAGGCATATTATATAACTTGATGCTATTTTACTTGGTAAAGATCATGTAGCCTTCAGGCTTCTATTACTTGAAATGACTTACAGAGAATTCTTATCTGACAATAGATGTCAGAGATAAGTTAGCTAGATAGTATAGCAGATAGTTTGAGGGGATTGAAGAGCTTCACAAGCTAGGTTATGTTCATAGAGACTTAAAGTCAGAGAATATCATGTTGAACTTTCAGCCTCTTAGAGGTTATATTATAGACTTCAACAGAGCTCAAAGAGTGCAAGCCTCTGCATAAGGAAATGTATACGGCACTCCTGGGTATTTTCCAGAGAGAGAGGATTGGAGAGATGGAGACACTTAATGGGATATCTGGGCTCTAGCAGTAATAATAATAGAGAGCGACATGCCAAGAAACGATTACTTTAGCTGCAGGGGTGAGAGAGATTCTAAGCAGAGAATCAAACAATATCTCGATAAAAATAAAATAAATGGAGGTCTCAGAGAACTTGCATACTAAACTATTATCAAGCCAAGCTAAGAGAATTAACAAACAATAGAAACAATCAAACATCAACATAGAAAGATAAAATTCAGAGAACTGCCACATGACTCTAAGCTTATGTTTGTGTGAAATATTTTAAAAACTCGCTTGTTATACTCACTTAAATTACTAATATTTAAACATTAAACCCCTACATAAACCCTATTAAAACCCTAATAAAGTATGCACTAATAGTCTACTTTTATCAATCAAAAACTCAATCAAACTACTGAAAGGGTTTTGGGGTTTTGATTGATCATTCCAGATATGAAGAGCCTATGATTTGGCATCCAGTTGTTCATAACTTCTTCTGGCAACTGAACCTAGATGATGTTCTCGTAAGACAATAATCTTTTGTTTAATTAAGTCTTATAGTTCAACGGAGAATCAATTGGATATTGTGGCCATAACGGAGTGAAGTGCTAAATAACCCCAGATTCAGGAACCTCTACCATTGCAGTTCCTAGCAAAGCTTTTGAGATTCTGTCTGAATATTTGCCAGTGAAATATAGATGCGCAACTGCTAAAGGACTTGGAACTATCACGTAAGCAATTAGTTATATATACTATTAATTAGTCTTAATATCTTTTATTTAGATTTGTTGTAAACGGAGAAAAGTACGATGTTCCTTCTCATCACTTCATGGAGGTAAATATTTAAAGACCTTAAAACATGCTTAATTTATAGAGAACTCCTGATGACTCAACACTTTTTACCTATAAATGTATAACAACCATATCTGCATTAGACATATAGTAGCCTGATTGGTAATTTCCAACTTTTTTAATTAATCTTCTTTAGCGATAATATGTTCATCGTTGGAGATGCATTTATGTCACTTTTTTACACAGTTTTTGATAGAGACAATAATAGAGTTGGAATGGCTAAAGCAATTCATGGAAAAGAAGACAATTCTGGTGACTTTGAGTGAAGTTCTAGTCTATAATTACTATAGACCAATTTAGAATACTCTATCACTCTAAATGTACTATATTTAAACTGTTCAAAAACTTAAGCGTATATTTTTACCAAAAACTTTAATTTCAAAAATATCCCAAGTAATAATGCGAATTTTAAACTTATTTACAAAATTCATGCATTTTAGATTCAAAATGAACTTTTGAAGGCTGTATTTTGAGAGTAGAATTAAAATGAAATAGTTTTAATAAACAGACTTATTAGTCCTAACTTTATTTATTCTCTTGAATTGCTGTAATTTTTCAGCAGGTTTAACTACTAAATCTGCCATTAAGGCAGCCTACCAATCTGATATATACGAGAGTTAAAGTTCTAAATCGAATTAAGAGGTAACTTACCAAGAAATAGTGTCAAAATCTCATGTGGGGTCATAAGAAAATTAAGATTCTGAGGGCGACTCAGGGTTCCAATAACTGGCATAATCTGACGATGGCAAAAGGTAACTGAGAATAACTTTAGATAGAGTTCCACGAAATAAAGCTCCATTGGTATCTATTCAAACGTATTCAAGTAAGTAATTGCGATTTTTAGCTTCTGTAGACAAGGTCATTGGATGTGCAGAAGATAGAGTTGGCTAAATTAATATTTTAATAAAAATTAGGTCTAAACTTTATCCTACAATATTTTTCATATACTTATGCAGCGATTCTTGTTGTCGGGGATTCGCAGCCAGTAGGGCAATTAGTTTTCTCTGCTTCTCAGACAATTATGGTAAAGTAATATCTATCTAAATCTTTTTATAGACTATTCTATTTTTACTTACTGTGAAACCCTTTGTAAACATGGAACTGAACTTGTTGTTTATGATTAATGAGTTATCCTGTCTAGTAGCGTTTATAGTTTCATTTGTTTTTATCAATGATTATACTGAAGAAGAGGGTACTAAGATTTGTAAGTTTCATATGTATTTCTCACTAAACATATCCTACAATTTACTCTAATTGTTGGCAAATTTTTTAATAACTTAATTCATATTTTAGCTTGGACAATTATAGCAATGGTTGGCTTCGGAATAGCAATAAATTTTGTCTTTGTTATAAAGGATTTATTCCAAAAGATCATAAAATCTTTAAAGAACCTGTTCAGCAACATGAAAAATATTAAGGCTAAGATTAAAGCAGTCACATAGAGGTTAAGAGAGATAAGATCTGGAGTAGAGGGAGACAATTCACATTTGACTGAAGCGGATAAATAAAAATTGAAATATCTATAGTAGCTTAAAAGCTCTGATTATTCACATATAAAATAGGTTGAAATTTTAAACTAAATTTCCCTTATTTAAATATAGACCTTAAATAAACTAGTTATCTTTGACTAATATTTTATACGAAATATTGGTTGATTTTAATTATTTTAATTGATTTGGTGAACAGTTCATAAGCAATAACCAATACATTTGATTAATCATTTAGGGATATGCACACAAATTAGAATAATTACACTTCAGATACTGTAAGACTAGTCACGATTTCAAATCATGCTGATGTCAATAACCCTAAAAAGAATTAAGTAAAATTTGAAACTGTAAATTAATTTAAATTTTGAGTTTTCCAAGTTAAATTTATAAGAAAGTCATAATTGATCCCAATGATCATTATCAAAATAACTGGAACAAGCATTTAAAGCTCATAACTAAGGATTATTTTTAACAATAGAAAAAGTAAGAAATCATTTCTATGTTATTCTAATAAATTTTGAATTAAAATATGGCTATAAATTCCTTTTAAATCTGCATAACATTAACCATTATATATTTCTAGTTAATTTGTGGAAAATCTTTAGATTGAAAGCCCTAAAAAGAACTTACTTTCTCATATAGCTTCTCAACAATTAAACTAAAGCAGTCCAAAGCCTTTTGAGGTTGATAATGGAAATAATTAACCAAGTGACCCATTCAAGCAATATTTGCATTCTCATTAAAGCAGCAATGTCAATATTCCAATGTTTGAGTAAACATTGAGTGTAAATAACTTTGAGCATACCTGGGATCCACAAAAAGTGAAGGAGGCAAATGTTTACAATTTTAATCATTAAAACACAGGTCCATACATAGAATTTGAAAATATTAGGGATGCTAGATAGTTAGGCTTGAGCAATAATAAATTATAAGTTAATTGATTTAAAAAATTATCTCGAATATGATTTCTTTATAAAGTAGAATTCTTAAATAGGTTTAATATTTAGAAATAATAGTCTCTCAAGCTTTTAAAACTCAAATTTCCATTTGAATGAATCACAACTTCTATCAAACTCAAATCAGCTCGATTAAACTCAATAAAATTCTGTGATTGGTTTACTGGACTAAAGTATAAATTAATAGAGAGATTTAGGGGAAGGTTAGAGCATTAGCGATTATTAAAACAGCAGTTACAATAATTTATTCCTAAATCCATCTCAATAAAATCTATAGTAAACTTTATTAACTGTAATTTATATTTTCGGAATGGCTCACTTAATAAAATAAGTTTAAGTTATTTTCAATTGAAATGTTTAATGTGACTTTATAGTAACTCCTAGAAATCGATGCATCACAGCAAATTTGCAAGCAAATTTTAATAACAAAATGATTAGTTTAAGCAGAGGAAGTTAAAGCTAAAATCTAAAAAAGATAAGACTAGATATCAGAATATTAAGATATTATTTATTTTTCATAATTATAAAATAAAAATCTGCAAAGTAAATTCAACTTTTCTTAATATTTTTTTATTAAGAAAATTATAAAAATAAGAATGAAACAATTAGTTAAGATCCATCTTTAGCCAATTTATAAAGCATGAATGAATACGATGGAAATATTACAAAAAGCAAGGCTTTTGATATAATTAGTTCAATTCAGAGAGATTCATCAAGTATTTTGATGCTAGATCAATCGTAATAAGATTAAGCTATATAACAACAAATTTAATCATCAAATTAATAATAGAAAGTCAATAAAAGAAAAACAAAAAATTGATGTAGTTTTTGGATATTAACATATTATATTAAATACCCTAATTGGATTTGAAATGAAATATATTTAATTTAAATTTCCTATTAATTTAACAAAATGTTCCTTTGCAAAGTATAATGTAAATTAAGGATTATTGATCAGTTGAGGAACCAAAATACTTGGATAGATACCTTCCAGATAAAGATTCTTGCGATGAAGTGTGTGGAGATGGTTTTAATATGGGGGTGTACCCCTGTGATGACGGGAACACGGATGATGGAGGTAAGTATATCACTAATTTCTACCAAAACCATTTGTCATAAAGTTATAATTTTGTCTTTATTCATGTACTTCCTTATCCTTCATATGAGATTTAATCCTTTTTTATAGATGGTTGCAATTAGCTAAAATATGTTATTTTGGGTGAAATAATTTAGAAAATCAACTTTAAACATTTCTATTTAATTATATTAATTTTATTGTATTTTTAGGTACTCTACCGCATTTGAGCTATTTTGCGGTAGAGTACCTTAATTATATTAATTATAAATAATTTTAAATTTAAAAGCTAAAAATAAAAATAAAAATGAAATTAAGTATTATACAAAAGTAATGTATATTCTAAAATTATTAATTAATTATAATTATTAAAAATTTGGAAATAAAAAAATATTAAATCTTATCGTCTTGTTTCTTGATATAGCAGCATTATAATTTATTCGCAATTTATATTAATATTTATATTGTACATTACTTTTGTATAAAACATAATTTCATTTTTATTTTTAGCTTTTAAATTTAAATATATTTATAATTAATATAATTAAGGTACTCTACCGCAAAATAGCTCAAATGCGGTAGAGTACTTAAAAATACAATAAAATTAATATAATTAAATAGAAATGTTCAAAGTTGATTTTCTAAATTATTTCCCCAAAAATAACATATTTTGGCTAAATTAGTTTTGTGAAGTGGAAAAGAACTGGGTAGCTTAGGGGGGTAACTCCTAATAAAGTGATTAAACTAAGTAATTTTCATTATATAAGTTTATCATAATTATTGTTAGGTATGTGGGCGTAGTATCAACAGCTGCATCATAATTAGAATTTATTGGCATATAAAACATTTCAAATTTTATTCAGGATTTTACAACAAAAATAAATTCAGACATCAGAGGTGTCATCTTCGAGTTCAGGGAGTTCTGGATACTTTGACATTCGATTTAATGTGCCAATGAAAGCTTATAGTGTTTCATTAATTCCTGGAAAAGACATTTTGCTAACTATTGTAGGGTCTAAAGCTCCAATTTTAATTTAAACTTGTTATATTTATGTGTTCTTTTTACTAAGTTTATGAATTTTTATTCAAATAATTGTCCATACTACTATGACTACAACATAAAGCTTATTAATAAAATTGACGGCTCTTAAGTCATCAGAATCTCTTATACTTTTTAATTTAAAGTACTATATTTCATAAAAAACTATAAAAAGCTTACAATATTCTTATTCATTATATTTCAGTACAAGCTCCATCAACCCAGAAGTAAGTGATAATTAGAAAAATTTATATACTCTTTTTTAGTAATTTCTACTTTCATTTGCAAGAGTTGGTATAATGACAGGTTTCAATGGTAAAGTTCAAAATGGACTTGATAAATTTTACTTTAAAGTTCCAACAGTAGATTATTATTTTTTCTTGTATTACAATTAAAGCAAAATATAACTAAACTCTGCGTTTTTTAAAATCAATCAATTTAATTATTATCAAAAGGTAATTGGTTGAGTTTGCATACATATTGAAATAACTCAATATTAATAATTAAAAAGTAGCAAAGTCAAGCTCTGGTAAAGCTCAAATAGCATCTGTTATGTAATCATTTGAGAAAATTATGTTAGCAGTAATGATTACTAATTTGGTTCTTTCCACTGTATTGGGAGAAGGTCTTCAGCACATGTGGAATTTAATCAACTACATTTTCATTTGAAGTATAATAATTTAATTAGCTACATAAATGAAAATATATAATGTAAATCTAATACATAAAATTTATAATTAAAAACAACTACCTTTAGATTTTGTTCTTTTTGCCTCTAATTGGAATAAATTTCCATTAATTGTCAAAAGACGCTTTTATGTTTTTGGCATTTACCACAGCAGATTTTTTCTCAAAACTACCCCAAATGTTTGATAAATTGATAAACTTCGAGAGAATTAATTGGAAGTAGTTAAATGAAAGATACACAGATTTATCCATTGAAAATGCTCTATTAATTGGTAATTACTATTACTAAAAATACAATAAAAATCAGAGTCTACATTAAAATTAAATAATTCAATTATTATTTAACTCTATAATATCAGAAATTATAAGTGTTTTGTGCGATTGGTATCAGTTATCCATTTATCTACGCTATGACTAAAGTGAAATATAAGCTTGTCTCAGCTCCTTTCAAATTTATGTGGAAGGGAATGATCTACAATTTAACTATTAATAAGTTATTTAATAATATGAATAAATCACTTTTCAAATTTTCAGATATACAAATAAATTTAAAATTATATGAATTTCCCTCTTTAGTTCCTCAATGAAATGTACCTTGAGCTTGCAGTTTGTGTTTGGATTAATGTAGTGCTTGGAATCTATAATATATTTATATACTTATTAACAGAAAATCTTATCAAGATACCTTTTTTCTTATAAGATATAAATATATAGCATATCTTACTTATAATTCCGTAACATTGACTAAATGATGGCTTCTGGTATAGCAATATTAATAATGTCGTTTGTTACAATATATCCTATTATGAATTTTTCAATTATCATGAAGAAATTTGACTCTATATCTTCTGAACACTTTGAACATAGATTTGGATCTATAATTGAACAGACTAGAATCTAACGAAATAAAACCATCAATTAAATGTGGAATCCTATATTTAATATAATATTTTTATAAAATAAAGCTTTTATATTGAAAAGGTTTTAAATTTCAAGTTTATTATATTTAAAATAAGTAAATTTGTTCACATATATTAAAATTTTTTTAATTTAAAATTAAGTATTCTATATTCTTGTTCAGAAGATACACTTATGCAGCTATTTTATAACAATAAGGAGAAAATATCTTAAAATGTATAATTCTATTAATAATATTTTCATTCATTAATCCTCAACTGACAAGTCAAAGCATGTCAAACATTAAAAGGTTTTATTTGCAGCATCTAGATAATTTTATAATTAATAAAGAGCAAATTTTAAAATTTAATAACAAAAAATTTCAAAAATAAACATTGTAATTCTTGACATGGTTACCAGCACAAGTTAAGCAGTTTGAAGAGGTTCCATTAAGGTATTTTTAAATACAAAAGTAAATATATTTATAAATTAAATTGAATTCCATTACAACTCCCACACTCAAAACCCCAAAACCCCTAGTGGTTTATAAGTGCTTTGATTTGTAGGGTATAGTTGGGGTCTTATAGGGGTTAGTAGAGAAATTAGGCAAATTTGCAAAATAAGAAATAGAAATTAGCGAAATTTAGGGTCTATTTATGATGAGTAATATTTAGATTTACTGCTAAAGCTTAAGTATGGTACGAGTATTAATATAGATTAAGTCAAACCAGTATTTAATTATGCAGCTATAGCAAAGCTCTTACACAAGAGTGCCTCTACTGTTAGGTATCACTGCATGTTAGCTGTTTAGCATTTTAATTCTGGTACATGAAAGCATCCTGCTAGAAAATAAAAGTTCTCACAGCACCATATTGACTACCTCTGTGACTCTAAGACTTTAAAGTATTGGGCACACTTTGCTCTAGACTAGCGAGCTGTAATGTTTCATCGCAAGTTTCCTGATATACGTATCTCTCCTTAGACTATAGCCAACATTTATAGAAGAAATGGTATTACTTTCAAGACTGTCAACAGAGTGAAGAGAGTGATCGATTTCACAGTGCCATTTTATAGTAATAATTTAAACTATATATATGATTAAAGGCAGAGCTATTACTAATAACATCAAGTTCATACACGCTGATGAAGCTGTATTCACCTTCAACACCTTTATAAATAAGTCATGGTACAAGAAGTATGATAACATAGAAGTTTATGACTAAAAATAAGTAGTCACCCATGCAATTTTAGCTGGTATAAGTGAAGATTCAGGGTTAGAGAGTTATGTCATTCACCCTCGGTCTATTAAGCGAGAGTAGTATTAAGCGAGTATAATTAAAATGGGGAGACTGTTAAAAATAAATACAAAAAGAGATCAAATAAATTTATGTTCATATCAATATACATGTGTTAAGATAAAACAGTCACTAATTTGAAATATGTTTGAGTAGATCCTTATTTAACTTTAATTAATAAATCAACCATCTAAAAATGGAATTTTTGTTTTTTTCAACTTTTCTGATTTATTTCTATTTTAGCGCAGTGATCAAGTTAATGCTGTAGCTGATCTCTAAGTTTTTCATAAATTTTTCATAGATATCTTCAGGGTATCTTCAGGGTATCTTCAGGATATCTTCCTTAAAAAATAAAAAGTGTGGAGAGTGTGGAGTTTAGCATCTCCAATAACAGTGGAAATAGCATCAATATCACTATTATTCTCAATATCAAGCATTATTAGGAGTTTGATTGAAATTCTTGAGAATTTCAAAATTTTACATCACTGATTTTTTCATTGTTTTCAACAACATTATCTTCATCATCATCTTCAATATTAGGTCTCACATCTATGAATTTAAGAAAAACAAAATGTTTTAGAAAAAATCTCAGACTCCTAATAATGCTTGATTTTGAGAATATTGGTGATATTGATGCTATTTCCACTGTTATTGAGATGCTAAACTCCACACTCTCCACACTCTTCACACTTTTTATTTTTTAAGGAAGATATCCTGAAGATACCCTGAAGATACCCTGAAGATATCTATGAAAAATTTATGAAAAACTTAGAGATCAGCTACAGCATCAACTTGATCACTGCGCTAAAATAGAAATAAATCAGAAAAGTTGAAAAAAAACAAAAATTCCATTTTTAGATGGTTGATTAATTAATTAAAGTTAAATAAGGATCTAATCAAACATATTTCAAATTAGTGACTGTTTTATCTTAACACATGTATATTGATATGAACATAATTTTATTTGATCTCTTTTTGTATTTATTTTTAACAGTCTCCCCATTTTAATTATACTCGCTTAATATATAGAGTTCCTACATAAGCTCAGAGAGAAAAAGTATAGTAACCAAGAGATCATCCTGTTTGTTGATAACCTCTCAGTCCATAAGACAAAGGAGTCTAAGAAAGCTTATGAAGAGTTAAACATAACTCCTGTATACAACGTTCCTTATAGCCCATAATTTAATGGTATTCAGCTCAGGAAATTGATGCCCCAGCTGGTGAGCCAGTGTCGGCACCAGGCGGTACATGAACGGTTCCTTGATGTTCAACGACTGGTAACCGTAACGGATCGCACGGCGCAAAATACGGCGGATCACATAACCCGCGCCGGTATTGCTCGGCAGCTGCCCGTCGGCAATAGAGAAAGAGATCGTGCGGATGTGATCGGCGATCACGCGCATCGCAATATTGATGATGAGCTGTTTCTTGTGGTGGTTCTCGTCCTCCGGTTTATAACGGTGGCCGCTCAGCTCTTCAATTTTATTCAGTAAAGGTGTAAACACATCGGTATCGTAATTGGATTGCTTGCCTTGCAGCACGCGCACCAAACGCTCGAAGCCCATCCCCGTGTCCACATGTTGCTTAGGCAGTTTTTCCAGGCTTTTATCCGCCTTGCGCATAAACTCCATGAACACGTTATTCCAGATCTCGATGACCTGCGGATCGTCGTTATTCACGAGTGAAGCTCCGGGAACTTTTGCCCGTTCTTCATCGCTCCGGCCATCGTAATGAATCTCCGAACAAGGTCCGCAAGGGCCGGTATCGCCCATTTCCCAAAAGTTGTCTTTTTTGTTTCCTTTGAGGATCCGGTCTTCGGTGACATATAATTTCCAGGTATCGTAGGCTTCCTGGTCGAAAGGCACATTCTCTTCCGGGCTGCCCTCAAATACGGTCACGTACAGGCGGCTTTTATCGATTTTATAAACTTCGGTCAGTAATTCCCAGGCCCAGGCAATGGCTTCTTTTTTGAAGTAATCGCCAAAGCTCCAGTTACCAAGCATCTCGAACATGGTGTGGTGATAGGTATCAACTCCCACTTCCTCCAGGTCATTATGCTTACCGCTCACGCGCAGGCATTTCTGAGTATCGGCCACCCGGGGAAATTTGATCGGCGCATTTCCCAGGAAAATATCCTTAAACGGCGCCATCCCGCTGTTATTGAACATCAGCGTGGGATCGCCTTTTACTACCATGGGTGCGGAAGGCACGATCTCGTGACCTTTTGACCTGAAAAACTCTAAAAATGTGTCGCGTACTTTACTTGATTCCATATCGTTTAAAAAGAAGAAGCGAATATACTAAAAATCAATGTCACAAAAAGTCACATGTTATTACTTTTTAGCCACATTTTCAGACGGTTTTCCCTGGCCGGACTTTTCATTTTTGACTGCTGAACCAATGAATTTGCTATATTTGCTCTTCTTTACAAAGACAGTATGTCAAAGGTAAAATACAGGTTCAATACCAAATCGCTCACTTATGAAAAAGTGCGGGTCACGTTCCGGCAGCGTTTCCTTCAGGTGCTGAGCTAC
>ARYC01023032.1:0-14680 GCA_000711775.1 Oxytricha trifallax
CACACACACACACACACACACACACACACACACACACACACACACCAACACACAGACACACAAACAAACACACACCAACACACACACACACAAACAAACACACACACACACACCAACACACACACACCAAAAGATAACTGCTAATATATCGAAATAAATGATTAATACATTGAGAATTTATTGAAATATGTATTTGAATAGAGTTTAGCATTATGTTTAATACATTTCTATAATTTAAGGTTTACTTTCTGATAATTCCCAAAGTATTATGCATAACATGCTTTGCTTTTAAAAATAAATTGATCAAATTTGTTATTAAACTTAGAGATTTTTGTTCCTAATTAATAATCATAGGCTAGAAATATGTTAAAGTTCAGATCATTTTAATGATAAATTCTTGTGGTTAAAGGAAAATAAGAAGATAGTAGCAAAGAAGGCACAAAAGAAAAAGAATAAAAAATACATGCCAAGATTGATGTTAATGGAGATATTCTCATAAGAAATTTAAGATTTTGATGATCTTTCATAAAAACATATAAAAACTAGAGATACCAAAGACAGAAATAAATCTTTTTATTAATTTGATAGTTATTTATTAATAAATTATTGAAGTCTGTAAACATTCAATTTAATTTGCATTTTAAAAAATGAGTTATTTTATATTTATAACAATTACAGTTTAAACTAGTATAATTAAAATATACTTAATTACTACTATTTGAAATACTTGCGGATGCTTTGAAAATATTGCGGAAATCTAAATTTTATTAGAAGTATGCTCAAGTGATGTCTAACTAAAGCATTCTAAAAATAATTTTTCCGATCGTCTCACTGCAGAAACCTCACAGTTCATAATTTACTATGATCATCTTTTAAAACTAAGTACTTTCAAGATTCGTCATATTATTAGGTCTTGAAATATAGGCGAGGTCAAATGAAAAGTCTCATTTTCCATGATTATTTGATGTTTTATGATCGAAACAACTTCTTTATTTTGATATTTAAAATTGCCAAGAGTTGCTTAGTAATGTTCAGCGCACTCGATACCTCAAGAAAGCAACTTAACAATAATATATAAGATATATCAATTTGCTTTGCAGAATCTATAAGAAAATTATTATAGTTAAAAATTTATAAATATATAAATTTCAAACAACTAGCTCTAATCATCTACTATAATAAGCTAACTTTTAAAAACGGATTTTACTTTTTTAGAGAATTTTAGTGAATTTAATTTATGTTACTGTAGTCACTAAGTTTATATTATTTTCGTTTTAATAGAAATAATTTAGAATTGTATATAATCATCTTTAAGTTTTAATCTTGCTTAATCATTCCATTTGCTGATATAATATCCTTAACGTTTATATATTAAATATAATTATAATGAGTAGCACAATTAAATCTTTTTCACCTAACTTCTCGTTTAATAATATATATTTTGCATAGTAAATTAGATCTCCTTTGAACCAATAGGTATTTCCATTTATGTTGCTTACTTACATCTATATTCATTTACATCAAATCACCACTCCATAAATGCTCACTGATTTAACTTAACTAAGATAATAAACTTCTCCTTGAAATTATGACTTAAATTATGGAAATATATTGAGCAATCAAAGCGAGATTATATCCTACAATCAAAAAAATTAATATCTTTTGAATTAATTTGGTAATAATTCTTGTGGGGTTGGTGATTGGGTACATTTAAGTTAATTAAAGCCAACTTATATCAAAGTATGGGAAAGTAAAATACTCTAAATGTATCTTAATATAAATTAATTATTATTATTCATATCGTAGAAATTATTATTCATATAAAATAAATAAAAATTAACACATCATACTTAGTATGTGATTAATCAGAAGCTGCTAAGTTCCTAAATTTTCAAAGTTTTTAAATCTATATAGAAACTCCAGATAAACTAGAGGATTCAATTGATTGATAAATGGCATAGAAGCATATAAAGTAGAGACAAAGAAAACAGGAGATGAGTTTATTGAGATGATGAAGATTATGAGGATTATGAAACAGAAAGTGGTATAATTGGTATATATTTTCTTAATTATATTAAGTAATTATCAATGTATTTTATATTTTATAGTTAATAGATGGAACAAATCACAAATATTTAAGACTTTATTAATTTAACATGCCACGTCATTGCAATTACTATTTTAAGGTTCCTGTAAGCCATTTTTAATATCTTAAAGTAAGAAAGAAGTAGTTCATTTTTCTATTAAATCTGCTTAAACAGTCCTCATTAAATTAGGAAATCCTAAAATTAGTAGAGAATATAGCATCTAAGATAGATCCTATTGGAATCTTAAGCTGAGGCATTAAGGATAGCTAAGCAGTTCTATTAATAGAATCTCACTTTAAGAACCAAATCAAATGGGACATACATTAAGCCTAAAGCATATTTCAAGTCAACAGAAGAAGTTATAATAATGTTATTTTAAAGATCAGAGTCAAAGCACATTGACTAGGGAGTGATAGGATAAAATATCGGGCGATTTTAGAGATTTGGAAACAAGACAATAAAGATTCGACAGCAACTTCCCTGAAAAGTCTGAATCAAAAATATAGTATCAAAATATATTATCAAACATCTATTCAAAATGTTGATTATAATCATCTAATCCTTATTATAATTAAGCATAATTAAGAATTAAAAACAAGAAATAATTTAAATAATAAATTAGATCATCTTTAATATAACCTGAATTTGATAAGGGCCTTTTAATAGAAATTTAACAAATTAATGATGCAGATTAACCTCAAAATTATTGCAATTACTGAAGGCTGATAAAATGAAAAATAAGTAACTATTCTTCAAAAAATATTAGACAAATAAGTAATGATAACTTACTTAGAATAAGATATTGAGAGCATCTTCTCTCAACGTATTGAGGGATATTCATATTGATATGTAATTTAAGTTTTAAGAATCCTGAATATAAACTTAAACTAAGGTGAGCATAAATATCAACCAATTCTAATTTTCATTATTAATACCAAATAAAGAGTTTCAAATAAATGTTTTAATGAAATGTATGATTTAAAAAGAGATAAGGATGAATAAGTGATAATGGAAAAACCTCAGAATAAGATTCAAAATATCCAAATAAACATATAAACACTATTACTACTAAATTTTTGGTTTTAAAATATAAGTAGATTCGAAGTGCATTTTCAACATCTAGAAAGGAGTACAAAATTTATATTAAATCATTTGTTTTATATAAAATTGTGATATCATTAAACAATTAATAGAAGACTAACTAGTAAACGAGAAAAGGTCAAAAAAGAAAAGAATAAAATTTTATAGTTTTTAATAAGAAATGATAAAGATTATTGATAAACTAATAATTAAAGTATTAATATATTGAAACTAGAGAAAAGCATATACTTACATGATTGCAATGAAGAACCAAAGAGAAATAGGTAATCGATATTATTTTAAATTGATCATAAATATGGCAAATAATTCTGCATAGATAGATGCTTTTAAAAGCGTTATATGAAATGGATAAAAACAAGTTGGTTCTAAAACATTATAAAATTTCTAATTTTAATTTTTAGCTTCAAAATTATAAAGACTTTAGAAGTTAAAATAATACAGTCAATTGATTTAAAAATAAGTTCCTAAGGAAAAGGTAGCAATGTGGGAACTAAAATAAATGAAATAAGTTATTAATATTATTAATTTTTTTGTATGGATGGAATTCTTATGAAAAATATTGAATGTGTTTGCAGAACTATAGATTCTCTACTCATTTTGAGCTACAAACCTGTCATATCTCAATTTAATTACAAATTTAAATAAAATTAAATTCTTAAGAATTCTATCAACAAAAGGTGTGATTCTAACAATTTGAGTTCATTGCAATTTAAAATTATACTATTAACTAGGATATATATCAATTAAAGCTAAAAATGTGTCTAATATCATCCTCATACAGTTGAAGTTGTTGCTGCAAGTCTTTAAGCTATATACCAACCAAGAAACTAACTAAGCTATTCCAAATCATTTTAAATAAAAAATAATCAAGTATAAATAAGAAGTAGTATATTATAATCAATACATATAGTTACATTTAGATATAATCAAGGTTATATTACTATATTATGGAATATTCCAATTATAAAGCGATTGAAATACAGAGCGAAACAGTCACTTTGCCAACTGACAATGATTGCTTAAACTGTTAAGTAAGTACTAGAAAAATGAAAGAACATTATTTATAATATTATTTATTTATGAAATGCCTCAACTTAATGAAAAATAAATGTGAGCAATTAAAAGAGAAGAAATCAAGTGATAATTTACTTAATTATCCGGGTAATCTTAATGTCTTTGAAAGGAGCCAGGTAGAAGTAAAAGCAGGAAAGCTTGAATTTTTAATGAGACGAATGATTAAGAGCTAGTTGACATATTCCACTCTGCATTTTCAATTCATTTTAATTTAACTTAAATATTAAATAAAATAAACCTAATAATTTAAATTAATAAATACTATATATATTCCTCTCTCCACATCATAAAGAACATTATTTTAATTCAACTTTCCCAGCAAACATTTGAGTTTAAATTTTGCTAAACTATTTTTGAGATCTTGGCAACTTTATTTTAACAGACTTAAAGCATAGAAGCTAGAAATATTATTGACCCAGATTAAATATCATAAGAGTAAGGCTGTCGAGTCTTAGATGATGTCGATACTTCAAGTGGCAACTATAATGAATACTCTCGCTTTTAATTAAATCAGCAGCTGTGAACTTGATGGACATTGTATTTAATTATATTAAGAAGAAAAGAATTTAATTTATCGGCTTAGTTTCGTAGAAATATACATATATTTTAATTAAAAATGAATTTATGAACAATCTGGTACTTAATTATTTAAAATAAAATAACTAAAGTGCGCTTATCAAGCAATATTGAAGCAAGCATTAGAAATTTATAAGCTGCCTACGTCATCCTTTTATAAATATAATAAATGTTAAGATGCTGCTTGCTTAAATAGCTCTTATACTGAACTAATTGTTTAAAAGTATCTGTTTTAGAGCATTTTATAGCATGAACCAGAAGCAAACTTACTCATTGACTTGCCAAAACCAATTAAGTGCAATATATACTCGAAAATTAAATTAAAAAATGGTTGATATATAAGACTAATAAAAAGAATATTGTAAATAATTACAAAAACAGGGTAATTTTGAAATGAATATTTCAGTTATAATAATGCTCAGAAGTAAATGATTCCAATGATCAAATAGCTAACTGAATAAAATAATCATTAAAAAATAAGTATACCCTCGAACTACAATTATGATTAATATATAATTTTTAATTATAAAAAGTACTTCTTAGTACTCTATAAACAACTTTAATATTAATCTCAATAATTTACTCGAAATTTTCACTTTTTTTTATCAATTTTCAAGGTTCATTCTAATAAAGCAAACTTATAAATTTAAATTAATAAATTTCATTCAGAACTGTTTTCTGAATCTTCCTCATCATTGCCATAATATGATTTCTTGTTTTTTTTTACTTTTTTGTCTCCTTAATTTGTATTCGCTTTTTACTGCTTTTTGATAGATTAAGTCTTCTTAGCAATTGTTGATTAACTATCTTGAATACCATTTCCAGATTTTGTGGTCCTCCTTTTACATAATAAATATTAATTTCACTATTGTATAAAATTTTAGGAAATTTGAAACTGATCAAAATTAAATACACATTGTTGCAATATTTCCTTAATAGTAATTTTTTTTTGACAAATGCATTTAAATTCCCCCACTTATTTGCTACTTCGGTATAATTTTAATCTTAATAAAAGAAATTTAGAATACTGCTAATTTTCAAATTGTCGTCAATATTTAATTTTGAATTATTTTTGCAAAGTAGAAAGAATGTACACTTCCAAGCAAGATATTTTTGTTAAAATTTGTTAACTGGAATTGGAGCAAAACAATTTTATCTTTATAATTGTTTTAGATTTTATGGATTATTTTATCCAACTTAAAAATAGTTTCAAATTGATTAAAATAAAACCAATCATTAGATATTTTCTTCATAGCAAGATAATTTTAGAGTTTATTATCTGTTAATTAAATTAAATCTGGACTGTGATTATAATTATTGAGAACATCTCAAATATATCTATGATTTTAAGTTTGCTATTAAAGAGCGCATCATAAAGTTTTGAAATATCATTAAGTTTGAGTATTGAATTTTGTATGAATTGATCATTGCAAATGTAATATCAAATGTAATATTAATAACCCATGAATATGTTCAAACTATGGGACGATTAAAAAATTTAAAGATTAACGTAAATTACTAACAGATGACGTCAATCACTCACCACCGACGTCAATTACTCACCGGTGATTATAAATGTAAAAATGAGAAAAGCACGTTTAAATTTCTTTAAGAAATTTCAAGCAGGTTTGTAGTAGTGAATGGTTCCCAACAACTTCAAAAATTATAGAATTCGGCAGATTATATGATTTCGAGTTTAAGTCATAATAAAAGAGTATAGAAGAGCAGTCTCTAAAAACTAAAAATGTGAACAGAATCTCAAAGAAACTTCTTTAATTAATTAAGCACGATGCGCATAAACAAATAATAAATATAAAAGCTATGTTTCCCAACGACTTCATAAATTATAGAATTCGACTGATTATATGGATTCATGTTAAAGTCAAAATAAAATATTTTACAAGAGCAGTCTTTAAAAAACTTAAAATGTGAACAGAAATTCAAAGAAACTTCTTAAATAATAAAATCAGGATGCATATGCAGAAATATCGAATTTAAAATGCTATGTTTCCCAACGACTTCATAAATTAAAGAATTCGGCAGATTATATGGATTCATGTTAAAATCATAATAAAAAAGTATTGAAGAGCAGTCTATAAAAACTTTAAATAACCTTTTCTCATTTTCGAAAATTTAAGGTAGACTTAAATCTTTTTATGTTCTT
This sequence comes from Oxytricha trifallax, assembly GCA_000711775.1. Classification (NCBI taxonomy): domain Eukaryota; phylum Ciliophora; class Spirotrichea; order Sporadotrichida; family Oxytrichidae; genus Oxytricha; species Oxytricha trifallax. The sequence goes on from ARYC01023032.1 coordinate 7,003, forward strand.
TGTTGAACAGGTACCAACCAAATCGCTATTTGTGTTATTGTATTTCTTCTTAATTTAAATCAACTGAGAACTTTTTTTTTTGGTTGTAAAGTAAATGATTTAATAAGATATAGTTATTATGGAACAAATTGCTTGAGTTGTTTCTAAATTTTGGATCTTGTTAATGGCTAGATATGCTAAGTTGATTGCTTAAACTAATCTTTTTTTTTCAGGTTGAGGCTTATTTTGCTGCTTCTTTATATCATTATGACGTTTAGAAGATTTGATGTTTGAGTCGAGGCATAGGTTGTGGTTATCTTTGTTCAATTTTGAAATCTTGTTTATTATTATATAGTATAGTAATTACTCTAATTGGCTATATTTTGAGTCAGGAGATGTATAACTTTATTAATCAGATTTTGAATTAATATTTCGCTCAGTATTTCAATTCGTCGGAAATGTACCGCTCTGTTTATCTGTCATCTTGCATAGCCTCTGAACCCTCGTAAGGAGTATGCAGTCAGCTTGATTCATGCTATTAATTATTGTGAATTGGTTTCAAACGAGGGGTCTCCACTCTTGTGACTCTGATCTGGGTGACACCCACAGAATCAAGTTTGAATTGTTATTCGAAATTTACTGTGCTAATACCATTTATAAACACTGGTGAACACTGGTGAGTAATTGATGTCGGTGGTGAGTAAATGACGTCATTGTGAGCGATTGACGTCACTGGTGAGTAATTGATGTCGGTGGTGAGTGATTGACGTCATCGGTGAGTAATTGACGTCAATACCCAAAAATTTATTAGGGAAATTTCTATTATATTTAATAGATTTTTGATTTTAAATTGAAATCATTATTAATAATTTGTATAATGCTCTTTTAAATTAAAATTAACAATTTAAAGGAATGTTAATTACCAACTAAGATGACTATAAAAAATAAATATACTACAATTTATCTAAATTAGAATTAATTGAATTTATATTTAATGCATTAGATTTGTTAAGGAACTTTGAGAGAAATATAGCAGCAATAACAATTTATGAAGGTTTTTTATTTGCTATAGTAGTATTAATTTACTAAGTCTGTGTTGTAATTAAAGCATTCTTTTAATTAAATTGATTTTTAGTATCAATCATGATTGAATTCGATGCCTATTTATCAAAATTATAAGTCAAATTGTGTGACTTACCTACTGAGGAATTGTGTGCATTAGTAGACAAATTTAAATTTTAGGCATTCGGATCTAAATTTCCTAATTATTTAGAAGAGTTTGAAGCTTTAGAAGCTGCTTGTAAAGAGTTTTAGTTTTTATTGGATCCACCTGTCATTGTTAAATTCATGTTTGGCTAAAATTAAATCAAGTAAAATATACTTTTACAAACTTTTTATTTTCTATAAAAATTATTATTATAAAATTAATTTTAACAAATTGTTTTATATTATTATGTCGTCTAGGGGGATAAAAAAATAGTAATTTTAAATTTAATATAATTAATAAAATAAATTTGCTACCCTATTTTATTCAAGTAATTAGTAAATTATACTCTTTACAAAATATAACTTTTATATTTATAATTTACAAATTATATAGTTTTCTATTTATACACTTAAAAAATAGAGAATTAAAAACTGCAAATATTTCTTAAAATTGAAAAATAATTTATTCTTATATTAAAAAATTTTAAGTTTATAATTTTAAATTTAAATATTTTTTATATTCAAGTAAAATTCTCAATACATTTATGTTAAAGTTACAATTTATCATAAGCTAAAACCAACTTTACTTTGAAAAATTATACAATTCCATGTTTACTTCTTTTAATTCTCACAAATATTTAAAAAGAAATGTAAATTTCTCAGTGAAATTTGGAATTTATCCAGTTCGAAATAAAATATAGGTTTATTATACTTTGACACCTTGATATAAAATTCTTGAAATTTATAAATCACTTTGTAACTTAGATTAAATTCAATAAATTTTTAATTTAAATTCAATTTTTAAAATATTTAATTTTTAATAAATATCAACTTTATAAATGAAATATATAATTTTATCTTTAACATTTCCTCAAAATTTATAAGTATATAATAAGTATTAATATTTTAAATTAGCAAATAAAGATATAGTCTACTAAAAAAGTTTGTAGTTTACTCAATTTTAAATAAAATTTTCTATATAAAGGTTAATTATTTGTTATTTCATCCATACATTACTTATAATTTTGCATTCGTATTCCAGCATAAAAATCTATGAATTAATAAAAATTAGAAGCAACTCTCAAATCAATTTATTCAAGGCAGGTTCTTTAAATACTGGCTTTTGAAGTCAATCATTAAACATGTCGCTACATGCTCAATGCAAATTGAAAGGTAAACTCTTAAACTTATGTAAATTTAATCATTTTTAAAAGTAGACTATCGGCTGGAGACATTGATGCTGAGCAGTATAGACGTAACAGCTCAAGATAGTCATGCTTTGAATATTTATAAATCATTTTTAAAATACAAATTTAAAAGGTCATTTAACTTTCCATAGTTGTTTTGTAAAATGCATTGAAAAAATCAAAAAGATTTTCATTGATTCAACACATCTTGACTCTAATACATACGCGAATTCTAATTTTATAAACTTATATGATAGCAGACTGGAGCACTGATGTTCCCTTAAACCCTTATTCAAATTAATTTCAAGCATTGTGCACAACATTTTCAGTTCATTAATTTCACAGCAAATATCGTTTACCCATGAATTAATGTTAAAAAAACGATTTTGCAAATTTAATGTTAACTTGCTGTTGGAGCCATTTCTTATAATCAAGTTTAATAGCGTCATATTGCTAACCATATTTTGAATAGCTAGAAAACTCCATTCATTTCTCTCTTAAATGTGTAAGGACATAAATTTGAGTAGTTGTTAAAGGTTTAAACATAAATAATTTTGTTTTTGCCTATGGTCAAAAATACTAAATGAAATCAATCAATCACTCACAACATTTTATAATGGGGGTGAGCTGTCCTCGAACTCAATCACATAATGTTATTCTGAAGATACTCTACATCTTCCATTATGCCGATCTTAATTCTGTTGACTATGAATATACCATCCCCAAATTATAAATATGGCTGCATTTTACATAATATATTTTTTTTACAGAAATACTCTCTGTAACTCTGCATTAAATTTTAAATGTAAAAACATAGTGAAGTAATTGCTAATAGGGTTTGATTGCTTAGATTTTCAAATATAATTTTTTTACTAAAATTAATTTATAGATTTTATAAAATATTATCTTATGATTAATATAAATTAAGGTTATATTAAATTCGAAAATAAGTTATGACTTTAGAATATTGATTGAACCCAATTTACTTAAACTTATTTTAATGAGAAATAATTTCTACTAAGATTAATTATTTTATATGCAATGAGTTAAACTTTAAGTATACTGTAAATGGATCTTTGGTTCAATTATTTCTTAATTGTAGCTCATTTACCAAAAATTTTCTTGAATTTATAAATAAGAGATATAGTATTTAATTCCAATATTCTTTTTATTAAACACATATTTTAGATACTTTAGTTGTATCAAAATTTAGCTATAAAATTTCCTTCAATAAATAAATAACTATATATGAAAGGTCAAATTTTAAAATTTTATAGGAATCTTTCAAGAACAAAGTATAAATATTAATAGATCCTGAAACAAAATTTTATGGAATTTTATAAATTTTCAAATATTGATCATCTAAATTTTGATAATTTTGCTGCATAAAACAAAATTAAAATATTATATCTCCTGGTAAATTCAAAATACAAAATTTTACAAATTTTAAAGAAAAACTTGGCCAAAATATACAATTAGATTTTTATAATAAAATAATTTAATAATTTATGATGATAATTGATTTTATTGATTGAAGAAACAAAAGAATAATTAATACTAATTAAATTAAAATATAAGAAGCATAAATTTTTAAAGAATAATTCTATCTTTTATTAATTTTATATTGTAGCCTCACAAATCTGAATAGTATAATTAAAAGGCTTTATTAAATTTCAAATGAATATAACAAAGTAAAATTTGGAATTTGATATAAAAAATTGAAGGGCTTGCTATAAAGATATAGTTATACATTATTAGTTGATTGTTTTAAGATTATTAAATTTCATATATTCTTATACTATCCAAATAAACTTTGCTCATTCTTTTGTGAGAAACATATGAATGAGAAATTTATTATTTTTAATTAGATTTCTCATGAAAATTGTTATATAATGTAATAAAAAGAAAAAACTTCCGCTTTAAATCTCATTCTCTTTTAATAGAATTATATAAATGAATGCAACTATAAATTATATAAATAAATAAAAGTAATAAGTATTTGGACATATATTTTTATGTAATTATCATTTAAAATAATAAATCTAAATAAATTGAAAATACCTTTATATAATAAATATAAGTATAAAAATGCATTTAAGAATAAAATTGAAAATTTAAAACTTTTACTTAAATAAATAAATAATTATAAATATAAAGTTAATGTTTATTTACTTTGAAATTTATAATCAATTAAAATAATCAAAGAATGAAGAAATATATTAATAAAATATAATCTTCCGATTATTATAAAGTCTAGATTATCCAATGGAAATTTCATTATCCTAAGTCTTATAAAATTTTATAAATGTCTTAATATACTAATAATAAATTACTTTGGTGCTGGTAGGAAATCCTCATGCGGAAATGAGATCATGCTGAAGGCATTTCATAAGAGTGAAAATGACTATCTCATTATAGCAACAGTGCTGTTTTCATGAGCCAATATTTGGCTTTTTAAAACGGCTGGTGGCACCCTCCTATTAGAATTTAATGAATCAAGCGTAACTTACAGGCATCAATGTTTAATAACTAGCCTAGAAGTGCTAAAGCAAGAAAGAGCTCTACAACTTTCTCACCCAGGATTGTCGGGCCTTTTTACCCAAGCCTGACTCAACCAACATTTACTTCTTCAAGTTCATCATAATAGCAAAGAAAAAGGTAAGCATCTCTCCTTAATTGTAACTGTCTTCATAGTACATCAGAAGAGAAGACGTCAAAGTGTCCGCAGTGCCTCACATTGAGGGACTTACAGTCCAGGATTTCCTCGATTATGCGAGAGACATCCCCAAACTACTCAACTTTCTCCCAGATGAGCGAGACTGGTTCCACTTAGACAGGCAATGGATCTGTGATTTGCTCTATACCTTAGACACCTACGGTGTCACCAACATGATTCACGCTGCAATGCTTTAACGGAAAGAGAAGCTTGAGCAAAACAGAGACCTAGTAATTGAAATGAGACCTGAATTTTTTGACGCACTCTTTAGATGCCTCAGCTTCAGCAGTAAGTTTACTCACTTTACATTTCCTTTGTAGCCGAGAGAGGCAAAGCTGTGAATCTCATGAAGGACTCATCTAAAAGAAATAGAACAATGAGTAAAAATTTAAACATTCGCCAAAAATTAGATAAATAATCAAGAATAAATCATAGTATTATATAATTAATTTACTAATAATTTGATGAATATTTCTAATTTACTAATTAAAACCGCACTCCAACCCAAATCTATATATGGTTTGGGATAGAGTGCGGTAGAGTATTAATTTAATTATTTATTTATATATTGATTAAAAATAACATTGCATTTACTATAAATGACATTTGATTTTTATTAAGAGATAGTTTATTTATAATTTACTGTTTTTTTAATTATAGCATTCAAAAAGTTTTAAAATAATTCTTTAAATAAAAGTGATATATAATAAAGTTATGATTTATTTAATCTCAATAAAAATCAAATGTCATTTATAGTAAATGCAATGTTATTTTTAATCAATATAAAAGACGTTATAGCTGTTAGAATCGGAGTTTGTTAAATTAAAATTTATTCTCAATTAAATTCATAATTATTATAAAAAAGTCCAGGTTGCTTTTTAATAAAAGACTCTACTACTACTACTACTACTACAGGGCCCTAATTAGATATTAAAAAGCAACCTGGAAAATTAAGATCTTTAATGATTAATTATTATTACTAACTCCCAATTAAATTTTGTTTCATACTCCATACCCACTATGTCAATGCTTCAGGAAGACCATAAAATGTCGTCGTTAAAGAAGAGCCACTCGTGGTCCTCTATACAGTTCTCCCCATCAGTCCTGCTTCACCTCTACACATCCGAGTCACAAGACCCACGTCCGCTGCCCGCAACCATATTTATTGAAAGACTACACAACCTACTGGAGTTGATGGGTAAAAAACACCACTCACCAAGGATAATGAAAGAAACTGTGGAAGCCATTCTGGGTTAAGAAAACACGACATTACACTCACAAATAGTTCAAGATGAAATAGAGGCAAAGTTTATGGCAAGGGAGCTTTTCCCACGCGTGAAGAATAAGAGAGGAGATAACCTTGTCGATGATGAAACAAACGAAGATTTGACGATGGCTGACCATACTTGATGAGTAGTTTCCAGCGATAAGAAAAATAAAGATGGGTATTTAAACTACGACCTGGAGTTTATTAACACTCCATCACACTAGCATACCAAGGACTCTCCTAGGTATGAAGTATCAGTCATACCTTTCGACGATGGCTTATAATCAGATAGGTTGGTAGAAGAAGTGCCAGCTTCCTCATACCACTAATCATCATTAAATTGTGAGCCAAAAACGAAAAGTACAAACGACATTATTACAGAAGAACAAATTAAACAATTCAATAAATAACTATTTAGCTCCAACGACTTGCACAATAAAATAACCGCAATCAGCAAGTAGAGACATCTAATGAAAATGAAACTTTAAGATAAAGACCTTCAAGAAAAATACATCAAACCATCTCAAGATCAAATGCATTTAGAGAAGTATTACAAGCTAACCATTCGGTTGATTAAGGAGGCTGCACGCAAGGAGAGGGACGCTCTGAGAGACTAACTACACTACGCAACCTATGGATTGAATGCTATTTCAAGATCAAGGGAGTCTCGCCTTTCCAAGGAAGACTTAAAGGGTCACATTTGCTGCAAAAAACTTATAAGGAGTCGCCTATTTTAAAAAAGCAGATTCTACAAACACAGTCCAGCCTGTGTCTTGAAACCTGAGTGCCTATAATATATTGGGTAGGTTTAAAGAAGAATCATCGAAGTCATTCAGCGCCTTCACAAAGTTCCATAGGAGTCTCTTTCAAAATTCATCAATACTTTGTTCAAGGATACACTTGAGACAAACTGATTCTCAAAAAGAACTTTAAGATTAGTCCACGACGCAAGGAAGATCTAGCACTCTAAACTGATTAATAGAACATTAGAAAGAAGTCAAATCGATACCACTACTCATAACTTTGTTTTGCTAAAGCGGACCCTTGGTAGAACAAAACTTAAAACAACCCTGTCGTAAGAAAACGATCATCTACGAAACTCTAAAACCAACACTGCAAAAAGTATTTCTAAGGATCTCTATTCAATCATTAGCCTTGAAGTAAACGAAACCAATCTTAAAGCTGACTTGCTAAATAATAAGCTCAATTAATAATTCGCTGAATTCGAAAGGGAAGAGTAGAAGGAAATATAGAGAGGGCCGATCCCATTATCAAAAGATAGCTCATTGTATGACAAAGAGATTGTTAAGATAATCCAGGAGA
>ARYC01023035.1:0-11748 GCA_000711775.1 Oxytricha trifallax
ACTGAGTCTAGCTTGAAGAGACACATCAAAGAGGTACACTCTGGTAGAGCTAAGATCTACTTCAAGCATAATAAAGTAGATGGTAGATACTAATGCACTACCTGCACGAAGTCTTATACGCACTCAGCTAAAGTAAAGAGACATATGCAAAAGCATCATCTAAGCGAATTCCTGATTAAAGATGAGGAAACTTAAAAGCTTGTACCTGCTAAAAGAAAAAACAACTATCTTGAGTCACAAAAAGAACAAGAGGAGAGACACAAGAGATAGAAGCGATTGGAATCAATGAACCAACCAGCAAATGGTACGTATATAGCATGCTTATAAGAGAGAGCAATGTATATACCTGCATCAAATGCAGTCGACATAAGCAGCTGTATTGAAAACTATTTGAATATTGACGTACCTAACAAGGTAAAACTTATAGTTGTTGATGAATTCGCATACAAGATATATCCATTCAAGTATCTCATTAAGAACGAGCAATATTAAAATGAGTTTGCAAATGAATACATAGTACTGAGAGAGGCTTAGAAAAGATAATGCAAGAACTTAGCTAACTCGACGGAGTTATACTTGGTCATGGTTTTATAGCATTGAGACTCAAGAAGTTTGAAATGACTCTAAGAGAGTATCTCTACCATAATAGATATCCTGATGATTTGAATGAGATACTCACAGATATGATAAGGGTGTGAAAGAGCTCCATGATCTAGGGTATGTTCATAGAGATTTGAAGCCAGAAAATGTAATGCTAAATCTCTGCCCTTTAGAAATAGTAGTCATAGATTTCAACAGAGCAATAAGACAAGAATTGTGACTTTGGCTAAGGTGCTTGGCACTCAAGGATACTTTCCAATCAGGGAGAAGTGGACAAATGGCTCTGTATAATGGGATGTATGGGCAGTAGCTGCAAAAATCTTAGAGTGCGAAATGGAAAGTATGTCATACTTTGGAACAAAACATGAGAAATAATCAAGAAGTTTGGCTGCTAAACATATTAAGCAAGATGAAAAATGAAATGAAATTAAGAAGATAGTTGAAATAGTCATAGTAAAAGCTCCAGCATATCCAAGATAATCATTGGATGATAAACTAGAACAACTACAAACAGCTAAATTCAAGAGGTATCACAAAGATAAGCAGATAAATTTGTTTGAATTAAGAACACTAATACTCATTAAATATTCATTAAATTCATAAAAAACATGCGTTTCTCTACTAACCCCAATAAGACCCCAACTATACCCTACAAATCAAAGCACTTATAAACCTCACTAAGGGGTTTTGGGGTTTTGAATGTTGAATCCAATTATAATACAAAAAACTTGAAATATTAAATTGAGAAAAAAATACAAATTTATTGAAAATATTTATTAAGTTATTTCATTTATCATTTAATAATTACAAATTCATACATCAATTTTTAATTAAAACAGAACTTTCTAATTTATACTCTTATATTATTAATTTAATATATATTTCAAATAAATCTGAATAAACAAGTATAACAAATTCTATATAAGTTATATAAAATTTGATCTTAATTTTTATTATATAAATTTATTACTAAATTTCTCATAAAATAAATTAAATTACATTATCTATATTTTTTATGAACTAATTAAACTATTATGGATTGATGATTCACATTATAGAAGAAGCTAGTCTACTTTATGATTTTAAGTAGCTTGTTGAAGAGTTAAAACTTTATTTAAGATTAAAATTAAAATATATAGTTTTATGGCGGCTTGAGAGTAATAAAAATGTTTAATAATTTAATATTGCAATATTGTAATTGTGATGAAATATATAATAAATAAATGCAATTATATATTATTCAATATATAATATATTTACTGATATTTTTAATTTAAAAAGACAAAGTTAAAATGGGAAGTAATGATATTTAACGGTAAGTATATTTATCAATTTCGTGGATAATTTATCAATAAATTATTTCTCAGTTAATTTATTGCTATAACGAGAGAAATTTTATAAACTAAGTTCGATTAACAAAATTGATATATTTAATTTTGTTATTCATTCTAATGATTAATAATTATTCATAAATAATAACATAATAAAGTAAGGAAGAATTTTAATCTTAGCTCATACCATCTTTATTTTCGATATTTCTGAAATCACCAATGGAATCATTTTACATATTAAATAATAATGGGAATTTGAACTAAAATTTATTAATATAAATTAAAGATTTTATTTTAGGAGGTGTCATTTCCATAACTTGATATATGTAGTGTATTTTGATAATTTAAAGGATTTTGGATTTTATTTAGATTCTGGAAATCTAATTAAAATAAAAATAAATTATTTTAAGAATCTATGTGGCATCCTATAGTTTAGATCTATTATTGATAAATTGAAATTATTAAATCTAAATTTTATTATAAAACCCCATTGATCAATTAAGACATGATAATTGGGGTTAAGAACAATTAAATTAAGAATTAATTATTATTGGCGTATAATTTTAATGTTTGGGCTAATTATTAAAACTATTGACTCGATTAATTGTCCTTATAAAGGAATCCAATCAGAGTGTGTATATTTGATTTTAGCCTAATTATTTATAATATTAGTCAATTATAATTAATTTTAAATCTAATTGTTCTTAACTCCAATTCTCGCTTCTTAATTGATCTATGGGGTTTTAGGAGAAATTTTGAATTAATCAATTATATAAATATTCATATTTATAATAGTCTAAGGAATTATTCTGCAAGATTTGGATTTATTTGTCTTAGCTTCCTGCTTTAATTAAAATACAAAGTATTTGTGATTGAAAATGAACTAGGAATATATATTTAAGAAAATTTTAATTTTAAAAAGTTGCAGTTAATTTAATGAGAAAACAAAAAAATATATTAGTTGGGTTTAACTGTAATCTTACAATTTAATTTGTATTCAAAAAATTAAAAATTATTTTTTTAAATTATATATACTTGATAATTCATTGTTATTATTACCATTTGTCTCATTAATATTTGATAATTCTCGAATTCTTATTATTGAATGAGAAGAAATATAAACAAATTAGTATCCTAATGACTATTCATTAAATATTAGGCTATTTTTTAAAAAGTTCTGTATATAATTTATCTAAATTAAAAAATAATTCCATAAGTTTTTCGAATTATTTTTTACAATAATGCTTAAATTTAATTGCGTCTTAAGGCTAGACCCTTTTTTGATTCTTAGGCTTAGATAAACATTTCAATAAAAACATCTCGAATTGTTTTAAAAATTTTAATAAGTTTTTTTTACTTTGTCTCCGGTAGTAAGTAAATTTAGTAATAAATTATAACTAAAGTATTTATTTACTTCGTAGAAAGTTAATAAAAATCCAATTATTATTCCAAAGTATATACTAAAATTTATAAATATGAAAAATTTTTATAATATAAAAACAGTAATGAAATATTTTTGAAATATAGGTGGATTTTTATATCAATAAAAAACGAGAGATTTTATAAAATTTAAATAGGGAGAAGTTTAAAACACAAGAAGAAAACAGCAAAATAGCAGTATATTGCATTTGGCATTAATATATCTCAAGATGCAATCTATGAATCGATCTGAGAGATTTCCACTTTGATCTTGGGCTGATATAGGCTCATAAGCCGCGGATATCCGCGCAATGTATCTTAAAAACTTCACTTCAAACGACATTTCTCTAAATCCACATTTATAATTTAAGGACCTCTCTAGGCATTAAATGCCCTCATTTCAATAATTCTTAATTATATTTTGAAATATGAGGGTTTGATTTTATATCTTAATTGAAAATTAAAGGTTTTAAAGTCAGATTGATTAATCCACGGCTTATGAGCCTATATCAGCCCAAGATCAAAGTGGAAATCTCTCAGATCGATTCATAGATTGCATCTTGAGATATACTAATGCCAATATGCACACACTATCTTGCATATATTTACTTCGTCTTATTGTTAAAACTTCTAACCTAATTTTAAAAGAAATCGATTTTTATTAATATAAAAATTCACCTATATTTCAAAAATATTACATTAACTCTTTAAATAATAATATTGTAGGAATACATTCAAAATTGGGAAATTAATTTAATTCAAATTTATAATAATTCAAAATCATGACAGTTTAAGTTGACCAATTTAACGAACTTGTGCTTATTCGAAGAGAATTTAAAATTAGCTGGACTTTACTATTGGCGGTACTATTTTATCGCATCCATGGAGCAAGATAACTTTACTTTAATGTGAAGGCATCTTAATGAATTAAGATGCCTTCACATTAAAGTAAAGTTATCTTGCTCCATGGATGCGATAAAATAGTACCGCCAATAGTAAAGTCCAGCTAATTTTAAATTCTCTTCGAATAAGCACAAGTTCGTTAAATTGGTCAACTTAAACTGTCATGATTTTGAATTATTATAAATTTGAATTAAATTAATTTCCCAATTTTGAATGTATTCCTACAATATTGAAAATTCTCTCAATTGACAAATTAAAATCCATATATATATATATTTATATCATTTTTTTTAAAATCATGTCATAGATAGCTAATACCAGCTATAAATTTTTTCTTATAAATTATGATTAATTCTTAAAGTTTACCAATATAATTATAAATTTCTATAAAATGACTTTATATTATACACTAAATTATATTAAAAATCATAATTTGATTTATTTAATATAATACGTATTTATGTTATTCTAACAATAAACAGTTATGTAAACTAATTACACTTGGGCTCAATCCATATATATATATATATTAAGAAAATTTGACCTATATAGAAGCTTAATTATTTCCTTATTTAATAGCGTCGCTCATGTTATAATTGGATCTATGAGATATATATTTTATCATAATAGGAAAATTGTGTGAATCTTTGAAATAAATAGAATTCTAGATATTTAATCAGTTGTAGTCCTTAGAGTCGAGACTCCTAAGAAAAGTCATATTTATATTTTATAAAAATTGATATATGAAAAATATATTAATAAATATAGGTTTTATTTTACAAAAATATATATAAATCAATTAGAGAAAAAATTAGAAAAACTTACTTTGTTGTAAAAAAACATTAAAAATTTTTCTATGTAAAAATTAAGTAAATTGGAAAAATTAAAATTTAGATTATCTTATAAAAGAAAATAAAGATTTGAAAAATTATAAACATTTAAGATACTCCAAAGATAAATCTTTTAAACGAGTGCGATTAGATAACCACACTTTGGGTGCAAACTGCTCATTCAAAAATTTATTATATTTTATAGAAATTTATTTATTTACATGTAACAATAATATCAATATTTCTTAGTAGTAGACTTTTTAATGTCAAAAATTTTCTTTAAGATAATTAATTTTAGGATTGGCCTCTTCTGGCGAGTTCAGCGTCGACGGCTGATGAGAGGGTCTTGAGCTTGTTGTCTAACCAGGCGAAGTATTCTGGGCGGGTGATGTTGCCATCGTTGTCACCGTCGATTTCGCTGAAGAAATGGTTCAAGTTAGCATCGGTGGGCTCAATCTTAAATTAGTTAAATAAAATATTATTAAAGTTTTGGGGGAAGCTTCCTGCATTGATTTATGGTATAAAAAATTTTTAGGGAAGTTTCCTACGTAAAATTCTTTTTATTTTTCATTAAATTAATCTTTATAAGCAACTATCAACCAACTTCGCTACTAATTCCATTGTTAGAATTATACTTAACTTTCTAATAAATATGTCAATATCTCTATTAGCATAGATTCTAAGCACCATCCAAGAACTATCTCGCTCTTCTGATTACCATTTCCTCTAAGAACTCTTTAGAATGTAAGGCTGTAATTTATTTATCTCAAGTATTTGAGATGATTCTAAGTGTTCTCAATTCTATTAGTTGTTTTATTATAAACTCCTTGTACTATTCTTCTTATCATACCTCAATATCCATTTAATATTTAATGGGTAATAAAAAAAGTGCAGGAAACTTCCTCGAGTGCAGGAAACTTTTCCCTCCTAAGTTTTATCTTAAAAATTTAGAATAATAATTTCATTAATATGGTGTAAAACTGAATTTATTCTTACTTATAAATATAAAATTAATATTAAAATTTAAATTTAAAATAGAATGAAATAATAATTATTTTAAATTTTGAATATAAAATTTTTGAACTTGAAGTTATAAAACGTATATTATAAGCAAAATTTATAAATTTAATTGAATGTTGAAGGTCTCGAAGATGCTGCTGATGAGGGTTGGGAATTCACCTCTAGTAACGACCTCGTCTTCGTTGGCGTCGGCGGCCTTGAAGTTGTCATTTTGTTTGCCGATGAATAATTATTTTTATTTCCCTATATACAATTACAAGATTTGATGAGAAAAATATGACTCATATATTTAAAATAGTAAAATATTATAAGTTATTTTTTATATAGAAGATGAATGTGTCTCTGTGCTCTCCACCCTCTTGGTAGCTGGTGAAGTTAGCTTTGTGCTTTTGGAGATCTTCAACGCTCACTTAAATTCATGAGTAAAATACATAATATTAATTCTATAATATTTTTATATAATTTTAATTATTTATATTAGAAAATTTTATTTAGACTGGCGTTTCCAATCTTAAAATTTTATAAATAATTTTATATTTTAAATAAGTTTATAATGAGATTTCTTTATTTTATATTACTAATTGTTTAAACCGAGACATCATTCCCAACCCCTCCCACCTCCAAAAGATATAGTTTTTTAAAAGTAAAATATTGATCTTGCCACTATTTCGAACCATGTCGAGTTTAGATAATTTGATTGAAAATAATTTTTAAATAAATATTTTTTCAATAAAATTATATGTAAAAAAATTTAGATTCTAGTAATAAGATTATATAAAACCCCATAGATCAATTAAGAAGCGAGGATAGGAGTTAAGAAAAATTAGATTAAAAATTAATTATAATTGGCTAATAATATAAATAATTAGGCTAAAATCAAATTAACACACCCTGATTGGATTATTTTATAAGGACAATTAATCGAGCCAATAGTTTTAATAATTAGCCCAAACATTATAATTATACGCCAATAATAATTAATTCTTAATTTAATTGTTCTTAACCCCAATTCTCATGTCTTAATTGATCTATGGGGTTTTATATTCATTGATAATAATAATAATAATAATATGAGTATTTTATGACCATAAATGTGAAGAATGAAGTAGATTGAGGATTAAAAATTTAATATGAAATAGTATGTATTTATGGATGGGGAGGGGAGTGGGGAGGGGTATTTTAGTCGGAAAAACTAATTAATGATAGCGGCTTCCATCTGTATCTTTTCTTTAATAAAATTAATTATCATTGAAATATGTTTATATTTCGATTGTTTATAATAAATTCTATGAAATAAAAATTAATTTTGATTAATTCAATCAAAACCCCAAAACCCTTTCAGTAGTTTGATTGAGTTTTTGATTGATAAACGTAGGCTATTAGTGCATACTTTAATAGGGCTTTATTAAGGCTTATGTAGAGGTTTAATGTTTAAAAATCAGTAATTGAAGTGATTATAACAAGTGAATTTTTGAAATATTTCACACAAACATAAGCTTAGAGTCATGTGGCAGTTCTCTGAATTTTATCTTTCTAAGTTGATGTTTGATTGTTTCTATTGTTTGTTAATTCGCTTAGCTTGGCTTGATAATAGTTGAGTATGCAAGTTCTCTGAGACCTCCATTTATTTTATTTTTATCGAGATATTGTTTGATTCTCTGCTTAGAATCTCTCTCACCCCTGCAGCTAAAGTAATCGTTTCTTGGCATGTCGCTCTCTATTATTATTACTGCTAGAGCCCAGATATCCCATTAAGTGTCTCCATCTCTCCAATCCTCTCTCTCTAGGAAATATCCAGGAGTGCCGTATACATTTCCTTTTGCAGAGGCTTGCACTCTTTGAGCTCTGTTGAAGTCTATAATATAAACTCTATGAGGCTGAAAGTTCATCATAATTATCTCTGGCAATAAGTCTCTATGAACATAACCTAGCTTATAAAGCTCTTCAATCCTCTCAACTATCTGCTATACTATATAGCTAATTTATCTCTGTCATCTATTGTCAGATAAAAATTCTCTGTAAGTCATCTTGAGGAGAGGAAGTATAAATGCTACATGATCTTTACCAAGTAAAATAGCATCAAGCTAGATGATTTGCCTGCACTCATTTAACTTTGCCTTTTAAAGAGCATAATAATCATTATCAAACTTCATATGGAACTTGTCATCAGCAAGGAAGTAAAATGAATGGATATATTTTATAGGCATATCAGTCATCTGTAATGACTCTCTTCTCTATTTTTTCTTCAAGAGTGAGGTAGCTTTCTAGTCAAGAATCTAAGTCAATAATTTATAATATGGGAATCTTCATTGCCTCTATTTTAACCATGATTTTATTGATCTCAGAGGCTCGAAAGTTCTTGACTACTTTCTTCATTTTAACTTACTTCTAGACTTCAACTCTAAGAGACTCCACTGAATTTCTTGATCTTCTCTTTTAGAGGATCTATTCCCTGTAGGTTCATGAATAAAGACAAAACTTTAATTGTGCTTTATCTTTAAGTGCACTTTGAGGTCTCTAGTATGAGAATATGGCTTCTCACAGAACTCACAGACATACTTCCCATCTTTCTTTTAATGCTTGAGATATAAACTTGGCATATCGTTGTGTATATCTCTCAAGTGTCTCTTATAAGTTGACTTGTAGAGGAAAAGTTTGTTGCATTCTTTACATTAATAGTCAACTTTGGCTGATATTTATTAATGCTCTATGGCTGTTGCTTAACCTCCTTCTCAATTTGCACAGCATCTTTGATAACATCCTACTTAACTTATATTTAAATCTCAAAACTAGATTAGTCAAAGTTGTCATAAGTAGGCTCTTACTCAGTAAAAGAGTCTCTGGTCTCTACTTTCTTGGTTGATGGAATGATAATTTTTATTGACTTTACCCAAGTAATGCCACTCATCTCAAATGGTTAGCGCTCATTTTAATTTGCTGATATATTTTATTACAATAATGATATGATTCAGTTAGGTATACTATAATAGTAGAGTATATGATACTCTGGTAAATTCTTTGCTGAGAGGTAGAAAATTAAGTAACCATAAAAGACTGTAAGTTGATATATTTAATGAGAATTTTATACATTTTAGTAAATTAAAATACTCCTAATGAAGTTTTGTTTCTCTAGGAGGTCCTCCAAATCAAGTTTGAACTTAATTTTGAGGTAAAGTTATTAAACATTTTTTAATTTAATATGCTCCTAATTAAGTTTTAACCTTAAAATTTAACTCCTAATAAAGTTTGAACTTAATTTGGAGGACCTCCTAAAATAATTAAACATTATTAGGAGCAATTTAATGGAGATAGTTTGATAAAAATGGAAATCAATCTGAGAAACTTGGAGCAAGTTTTTCAATGCTTCTCCGTATATCTTTTCAAGGTTGACCTCCAGTAGGTCATCCCTATTTAGTAGTAAGATTTTAATAAACTTAGAATGGATATCCATAATTTTAAATTTCATTAACATTTCTAGAAAAAGGAAGCAAGATGAAGTCTATGAATGATGGAGAATTTAATCTCAAGATTTAATAGGAAAATATCGAAGTAAAGAGGACCTCTATAGATATTTGGTATAGCAAGGTAAGTTCTTAACTAAGATTAATAAATCCATTATAGTTCGATTGTTCTTGCCGACTAGGAGGGAACTAAAATCTCATTCTTAAAAGCCTTACTGAGTGAAGAGAAAAAAGCTTTTAAGTCTAATGAAATTAGGAGGATAGAGATACCTAACTACCCTGAAATATCAGTGACAAACCTATATGACGATGCTATGAGTGATCCAGACGTAGATCTCTACCTTCCATCAAAGCTACAGCTCTCTAATAAGTTGCCAGAGAGAAACTCTTCTTTGGTGTTCTTGCAACTCTGAAACCTGAGTACTTAAATGAAGTTATTTAAGAAGCTCACAAAAAACGATACAGCATCTCTCCTGAAGAAAAAGAGAAGCAAGGTATTAAAATAAGTGATACCTGGCTGTAGGAACTTTAAAAGCATCCTTTCTCTCAAGGAAGCTTAGTCTTCTAAATTTAAAGAAAAACCTGGTACTGCTATATACTTGATGAAAGAGCACAGCAAATTAAAAGAGAGAAAGTCTCAAGTAAAACATGAATTGAGTAAGAGGCTCTTCAAAGATTTATAAAAGCCAGAAGAGATGAACATAGATGTAAAGATTTATAAAAACCATACGAGATGAACATAGACGCAGGAGCTGGCACTAAGAGAAGAAACATGGGCCCAAGCAAGCCTTAAGAGGAAGAAAAGAAAGAGAAGCCAAATCCCTTTACGGGCAAATTTAATATGTGATCTTATTCAATCGCTTAAATCTAAAACTTATTTATATACACAAATCTCCCTTCTCTTACGCATACTTTAGCTTTATCATCGCTGACTCTCTTAGCAGCACTCTTAATAAAATCGACTGTATCTATCTTTAAATCATGCATCAGATGGTAGAGTAGAAGTTTCTTATAATGACCTTTCAATAACTCCCAATACAATTCAATTCATTGAACTAAGGGCTGTAAGGAACATTAAATACAGGAGTTGTATTTAGCCTTTCATATTCCTTCCTTGAATCTTTAGTTTTATGAACTGACAAGTTATCAACGAATAGAATAATTTCTTAGTCAGCGTACTTATCTCTGAGTTATTGCAAGAATTGAATATATTATTCAGTCTTTATAGAACGAGGGTGAATAACATAAGTCTCGAGGCCATTATCTTCTCTTATTCCACCAAGTATTGCATAAGTTTAAACCTTAACCTTTTAATCATATACTTCAATGTTGCTGTACCTCTTATACCAAGACCTTGTAATGAAGGTATTAAAGGTGAATACTGCCTCATCAGCGTGTATGAACTTTATATTATGCTCTTAAGCCCTTTGCATTTAATCGAATATATAATTAAATTATCCTTATAAAATGGAACATTAAAGTCAATCACTCTCTTAATGCGATTGACTGTCTTGTAAGGTATTCCTTTCTTTTTATATATGTTCGCTATAGATTAAGCAGAGATGTGAAGCTCAGGAAATTGGAGATGAAACATCACAGCTCTATAGGCTAGAGAGAAATGAGCCCAGTATTTAAGAGTCTTATCATTAATAAGATATTCAATATGATGCTGCTAAAATTTTAAGGGTCTCTTAGGTTGAGAATTAAGATGCTATCTCTTTAAATTCAATGCTAATAAACAGTGAGACCTCACAGTTGCTGGAGATTTATGGAGTAGCCTTGCTATAGACGTATAATTCAGAACAGGCTTGAGTGATTCACAATATTCATCACATCCATATCGCAACTTAAACAATAAATCTATATACTCACTGTCATATACTGACCCAAAACCTCGCATATACTCACTTAAAATACTAATATTTAAACATTAAACCCCTACATAAACCCTATTAAAACCCTAATAAAGTATGCACTAATAGTCTACTTTTATCAATCAAAAACTCAATCAAACTACTGAAAGGGTTTTGGGGTTTTGAATATCAATAAGTCATCTCAAACTTAATTTAAGAACTTTCTTATTAAAATATATATATTATTTTCTCAATAAGTATTATTAAAATATACAACTGTCATATTTAGAAAAATATTGAATATAAAGTAAAATATTAAAACTGAAATATT
>ARYC01023045.1:0-13035 GCA_000711775.1 Oxytricha trifallax
AGTTCACAAAAGATGAACTCCTTTAATCAAAACTCACCATTTCCTCAACAGAGACCTCCTGGACCTCTTAATCAAAAAGCTAATTGCATAAAACAATCAATTATTATAAATTACTTTAATTTGACCTTAAGCACTTAGAATCTGAGACAATCATTTCCAATATCAAAGATTCGACTAAAGTTTACAAAAGATGAACTCCTTTAATCAAAACTCACCATTTCCTCAACAGAGACGTCCTGGACCTCTTAATCAAAAAGCTAATTGCATATAACAATCAATTAACATAAATTACTTTAATTTGACGTTAAGCATTTGCAATCTGAGACAATCATTTTCCAATATCAAAGATTCGACTAAAGTTTACAAAAGATGAACTCCTTTAATCAAAACTCACCATTTCCTCAACAGAGACCTCCTGGAATTCGTAATCAAAAAGCTAATTGCATATAACAACAATCAATCGACATAAATTACTTTAATTTGACCATAAGCACTTACAATCTGAGACAATCATTTTCAAATATCAAAGATTCGACTAAAGTTTACAAAAGATGAACTCCTTTAATCAAAACTCACCATTTCCTCAACAGAGACCTCCTGGACCTCTTAATCAAAAAGCTAATTGCATATAACAACAATCAATTGACATAAATTACTTCAATTTGACCTTAAGCACTTACAATCTGAGACAACCATTTTCCAATATGAAAGATTCGACTATAATTTTCAATAGGGTAGAGTCAGATTCATTAATCTTGGCAGTTCTTTGACATATGTTGAGGCTTAGACATATCAGAAAATAGCATTTTAGTTTAATTACGATGAGCTTATGGTAAAGCAATCTCGCGAACCATTTTGTATTTTTCAATTATGATTTATATATTCAGAGAAAACCTACTATATAGATTTTTAATAGCCGTGATTGTTTCGAGATGGGGTTATCATGTTCCCTACGAGGACTCTTATCCTTCGAAAACAGCTATTTGAGTCATATCAAATCTTTTCTTTTCTCGTTCGTGGTGATGCTTTTACTCTTATGACCTATTAAATTTCGTTAAAAAATATAAAAATATGCTATTATAAAATACTTTGATGAAAATAGTTCAAATTGTTCTATTTGATAAGTTTTGCATTTTTTTTATATTCATTATTAATTCAATATTTTATATAAATAAGGGTGGGTCAATTCTTTTAATTGAGGTCAATCTTCTTTTATTCAATAATAATCTTATGCACTTTATCCAGTGTAGAAAGCTTCAGATCATAGATTTGAATAATCTAAATAATTAAATTATGAACAAAGTGTCAGTTTTAGAATTAAGTTATAAAGAGAATTATTTTTAATATGCTTTAATTATTTAAAAATCATATTTTTTCAATATTATTTTATTGAATATTCTTTTTTTTTTATTTTTAATTTCTTTTATAAGTTTAGTATTTAAAATAAGTATTTAAAAATACTCTTCCATAAAATAGCCTTTATATTGTAGAGTGTTCATAAATATAAATAAAACACTATTTATTTATATATATATATATATATATTATGAGAAATGTGAAATCTTGATTATTCATATTAATTCAATCAAATTTATCCATTTTAGCTATTTGCATCTTACAATATATGATTCGAGAAATTTATTGCAACTCTGACAAGTTGCTTAATCTAAATATGTTTAAACAGGCTCTTTTTGATAAGATTATTTAATAATAAAAATTACTTTTTCCCTATTATTACAATTTAGATTTTTTATTTACTTTATTATTTTTAATTTAATACTACTCTTTTTTTGTTTAGAAACATTTATTTCTTCAATCTCTTTTTAAGCAACTTGCTTATTTTAATATTTTCTTTTCAATTAATAATTAAAAATAAATAAATTGACAAATAGAACATAAGTAGATATGATGCTAGTTTTCATTTTGTATTACATAAAGATACATTTCTCTCTTTGTTATATAGTATATTTTAGATCAATTATTATAAAGTCATATATTTTATGAAAAAACTTAATCAATCTACTGGCTACTTTTGCCATTTTGTATAATCACTATTCTTTCTTCGATATATTTACCACAATACTTTCATCAATAAGCCACTTAATAATATTTATTAATAAATACTTTTTCATTCCAATCAGTTCCCAAGTATATATTAATGAAACTTCTTACCGAAATAAATTATTAAGTCAAAACAATCATTATTTATATTTTTAAAAAGATTTGGAATATTAGCTCTTTTAAAATATAGATATAGTATTTATTGCATTCATTAAGATATCCTGGAATTCTTAGTCTCAGTCTACTTTTATAACAGTCGTTAAAGCTTATCTTGATTATTTAGTTAATTGTTTTTCATCTTTTATTTTAATTGTTATTAGTATTACAAACGAAATCTTAAGCGAAAATGTGAGCTATTGCGCGGTAGAGACATATCTTTAATCCTCTTTATATAATTAAGAGTGAATTGAAAATCCGGCTAAGATAAGTATCTTGGGGACTCAGAAATGCGAATATTTTAGTTAGAAGTTCACTTTATGCCTATTACACAGACTTCATACACATTTCATATCGTTTTATCCTGTGATAAAGATGATGTTTTAATTTTGCGAAAATAAGCTATCTTCTAGTTTCATTAGCAAATTCGTTTAGAATTGAGTCCTCATTCTTCCTCAATACAATAAAATAGCATTGGCTATTACCTAATTGCATGATAAGACTTCCAACAGTAAATCTATCACTTTCTATTTGATAGGCTAAGAACTCTTAAAGCGACCCATTATTGATATTCAAGATTTGCTGGTAATTTCATATATGGAGCTCCCATCTATTATGTCATCTTTAAGTTTCATTATGATTTATTGGTATCAAATTTAAAACTGAAATTATTAATGGTTTCTATTAAAGTTATGCTTTACCATTAGCGAGTACAAGACTTCGTATAATGACTACACTTTATGTGATAGGTTATAATATGTGGTCATTATTCTAAAATGTAGCAAGAAATGATTGATCCTATATCTCACAATACAATGAGAACCAAAACGATCTATTTAACATAATAATAGTTTTCATTATTGTTGCCACAAAAAGAATTATCTATTAATATTCGGAATTTTCCTGTGTTATTTATCATAAGTGAGATTTGTAGTATTAATTATTAGTAAGAGTCCACGTTAAATGCACTATATATTCATGTTTCAAGCAGCCTCCTCCCCTATTCTGATAGTTGTAGTCTACCTGTGTTCAAGTAACTGTGATGAAATCTTATCAATGGGAATGGCTTCACGAATAACTTTAATTAAAACTCAAATTCATAGGAGATTCAGTCACCACTGGCTCCATCAATAGCTACTTAGACTATAATATAGCATGGTTAATATATGATATGATTAAATATTATGGTGCAATTGAATATTGCAGCTGGATTGATGTTTATAATCATTAAAATACTAAGAATTATATAGATTGGCAATTATTAATTATATTTAAATTATAGCTTAAGATTAAATATGTTACAAATTGATTTACGTTAATTGAAATAACTATTTATTATTCAATTAATCCATAAAAAGCTATATTCTTTCAAATTTAATGTATTTAATATGTTTTTATTATAAATACAAATATATTTAATACTTCATCGGAATTTATTAAATGATATTACATTTCTTTATTGGAGAAGAATTTCAAATCCATTGGATATATTAGTATTTATCTTTATTTTTGCTAATCTAATTTGCAAAGTTATAAAGAATCTAACTTATTGAGGTAACTTAAAAAGTACATCCCCTTCAGCTATCTCACTTGCAAGTATTATTAAGCCTTTATTCATTATTTAATATGCTACTTTTAGTTAACTTTAATGAAATATTAAAAAGCTGATAAATTTAAATTTATAAAACTTTGGATATAATTAATACTCAACATGTTTAATCGATTTTATTGAATAATACATTATAAGGAGTTTTTTTATTAGCTAACTGAATGTCCGAGATTTTGCCATTGTAACTTCAATGTGATCTTTGCCACCTGGACTTTCTATTCCAAGTTATAAACGCAGAAGAAGCTTAATGAGCTATATTTAGAGGATTTGCTCTGCTGAAATTAATTCAATAACTCCATTTTGTTATTTTTTGTCTTTTTGTTTAAAATTAATAAACTGGATTTTATTGCCATTGTTTTATAATTATTAATATAATAATGTCAATTTTAATTAGATCTATTTAATTGAGATCTATGAATTGTTGCTTATTCTTCATATTAAATCTTTCATTTTGATTATTTGAGGCTTTATCAGCTGCTTTATAATACATTCTTTGTTTTTTAAATGTACTTACTTCTATTTTAAGCATTTTTTAATTCTTTACAACATTATATGAGTATTTCTAGTGAATTCATAATCATTGATTGCGTTTTTGTCATCATCACTTACAGATATTCAGCTTGCAATTATGTTAGTACTACCATTATTTAGATCTCTTACAATCAATCTTTCAGATTTTAATGTCCGAATTTATAATTCGATTAGTTTATTAAAGCGAGTTATATATTATTATTTCATGAAGAGTATAGCTTCAATTCATAAAAGATTGCAAGAAAATAAATAACATGCATACTATATTATATAGAACCATAAATTTGACAAATATATAAACATATTTTATGTATATAATTGATTGTAGACATATTTATAATTCAATTTAATTATAAAGCAACAGAATAGCTCGACGGGAAGTCAAAATCCAAACAAAAAGATAAATTATCTAAAAGCCATAGGACTCAATTTGATAAACATGAGAATGGATCGGAGTGTATACTTGGAGACCAGATGAAATTCAAGAAAATCATAGACCTGTCGGAAGTAACTTGCCAAGAAATCGACAAAATAATCTACACAAAAAAGGGATGGACCCAACAACATCCAAATTTATCACCATAGTCTGTTGCCCTAGCGCAAGGATCAAATTGGATAAGGCACTACGAAAGGAAAGCAGCGAGGAGTAAAGGTGTAAGAAAAAGAAATCTATGGTGAGAAAGACAACACGAACACTGGAAGGAAATCAATCAGTAGTGAGAGCATTTTGACTGAATCTCAGTAAATCACATTTCAGAAGAGACCTTTGAGGCGACAGCAAACCAGATTGTCGGGATTCCTAATATTACCACCATTAATCGAGGACGATAAAAATATTCTATCATTGGAAAAAATCATTGGGACTACAAACTTGAAATTAGACAATTGCAGGTTCCGGATGGACTCGGATGCATTCATGATGTTTTTTTATAAAATATTTTGAATTAGAAATTTGAATTATAATTAATTGAATTTGATAAATTAAAATGAATTATTTAAATCTAAGAAACTTGCCTGCCAAGTAGTTATATTTCCTCTCTTTGGTTATTTGTATGATTGAGTAATACAATTGCTACTTATCTTCACTCTTTTGCTTGACCTTGGTCTGTTACCGCTACTGTTCTTACAAGCTGCAACCCCTGTAAAAATAAAATTTTAAATATGTTTTTTGTAACTTAAATTTTAAATGAATGTCACTGCACCTTCTGATGAGACATTTTCTCTTTTATTAATATATTTTATTAATTTATAAATTTAATTCACTTTATTTCAAAAATTTCATGATTAGAAGGAGTAACTATCCACATTTGCTGCAAAGAAGTTCTAAAGAATTGCAAAACTGGGTTATGGTAGAGACTAAGAGGGAAACTAAAACTTTGGAGATATACGATACTATAAAAGCAGTAAGTAGTTTTGCGTTAATTCAAAAACAACTAGGAAAGATAAATGAGCTTATCACAGGTACAGTGGGTAAATACTTCAAGGTTAACAAACTTTAAAGAATGGTCAATACAAACTAAGTAGTAGACCCTGAGGATTATGACGTAATGGTAATCCTAATAACTAACTACCTAGAGTCAGAACTTCCAGATGAACCTATTTCAAATCTTTGCGAAAGACTGGATAAATTTGCAAAAGATACTACATTTTGTTCAACATGGAAGTGGGTTTCATGAACATGGAGATCGGTAGATCAGGGGTTGCTCTGAGTGAGGATGAAATTGCAAAAGCCACAGAATATAGAAATTATGGAATATGGTTGCTGGCTAACCATGAGTTGACAGCAGGAACCTATGTATTCAACTCCTAAAGCAATCAATAGGATGACATTTTTTAAGTGAGAGAACCTAAGAGGATAATAGACAATGAAGAAAAGTCTATTGGACACCAACTGTAAGTGAAAGAAGCAAACATTAGAGAGTGAATAGCGGAGAACCGCAGCTTACTGCATGTTATTGATATCTTATTTTACAGAATTATACTTTAGATTACTGATCATATTATTGGGTTTATAATTAGTTGAAAGGAATTAAATGCTTAATTTCTTAGAGTATACAACTAAAGAAAATGTAATTTGATAAGTATTGATTGATAATCTGCTTATAAATAATAAAATAAATTGGTTTAAAATATAGTAAGGGATATTATACGACAATCTTTAGAAATATGGATATGAAAATTTGATAAACAATATACTATGAGCAATACAGTCCTACCTCGCGCTTTCAAATTGACTTTTAGATTCCATTAATAGAATGCTTTATATAAAATATAACTAAATAAATATTCATAAAATGTTCAAGGTAAATTGGAAATCTAGGGTAGTATTGCTAATTGCATTATTGGTTAATTCTTTTAATAATATTTTATTAATAAATATAGTATAACATTTGATTTTTGCTACCATTCTGACCTTCTATTAATTTAATTTGTATAAGTTTGTTTAATTACCTGAATCTTATCAATGTAAATGAGATTAATTATCCTATTCAGGTTAAATTCCTCCTAATTCTTATGAAAATAAAAGCTCTTCAAACCGATCAGTATCAAAGTATGACTTAGTTTAAGATAAAACAAATAATTATAGGTCAATAGTATAAACTGTATTATGGAGAATTAGGTTTAAAAACAAGTTTTCTAGTGATGTTTGATTATTTGGGAATAAATAATCTACTGTTGTTTAAATCTATAAACAAAACAGTATAAATATAGATGAATCATAAGAGATTTCAATTAATTTCTAGAGTTAATTATAGTCATAATTAATATTTTATTTACATTGGGAGTTAGAAGCATTCCGTATAGTATTACTTTAAATATAAATATAAATGTAAGTGAAGGCTTTTATACCATTTATAAATCAATAAAGGATTCATTTCTATGTATTCATCATTTAAATAGTCCCCATTCGTTACTTATCTGTTCAATAATTAATTCTTTTTTGAATCTGTTTAATGATGTATCCCTCTCAAAACAATTCATAGTGAATTGAAGATATTTTCTTTTAACCTAAATTATAATTATAAGTTCATTTAAGAACTCTTGATGCGTTCAATTGATTTGAAGTAATTCATAAATTACTTATGCATGTCATACATATCTCGATTGAATTTATATGTTACCTAACAAATATTAGACAAATTAAATATTTGGATAAGACAAAAAGGGAAATTCAATTTTTACACATCTATTAAGCTTATCTATGTGTAATCCTTGGTTGTAGACGTAATAAGCAATAGTTTTAAATTATATCAATTTCATTATTAATATAATAATGTAGATTCAGGCTGATCGATTAATTTACCATTGAATGTATAATTAAAACAATCATCATAATATGTAATCATTGCACTCTTAAAAATGGATAACATTAATAAAGCAGTTCATTTTAATGAAGATATGGTTGTTACAATTGTAAGTATCGTATAACGATTAGATGATTATTGCTGATGAAATGCAAATACAGCTATAGTTATCTTAATGTAGCCAAAACAGAATTATTAATTATCATAGTTAGAACATTTTTTTATTGTGTATGAATAAAATTGACCATTTAAAGAGTTGAAAATCTTTAAAATTATAGGCAAATTTCACTTAAATCAAGTCTTTAGTTTCGTGATATCGAACATCAAATAGTAAACTCCTGTATTGCTTTGATTTATAAGTAAAGAGGATACAGAATTCATGAATCACTAAATGCAGTTACTAATTAATTCTTATAGCTAGAATTTTATAAGGAATCTATTACTCATAACAGTGTCTATTTATATATTGACTAAATCTGATGAAAATAGATGTACTAACCAATATAACTAGAGGTATTAATAGAAAGATTTTTGAATACAAATTTCTGATTGTTTGAATCAATCACAATTTCAATCACTTATCGTTATAATATAAGCATTTATAATTAGTACCATTAAGGTATATCATTGTTAAATATAGACTTCCTCACAGATGATTAGTATTACTTCTGGTTTTTACCAGAGTAAAATGATCGTTTATGAGCTATTATAAGATTATTGTTAGCTAAATGATAGATTAATTGTTATAAATATTCACATTGATGTCTAGATTCTCAGATGATATAGAGTAAAAGATATAATTCGACATTCCTTACACTGCTTTTGTATGTTCAATATATCTATTTAATTGGTTTATTCCTTGTCATACTCTGCTAAAATCCATTCACTTAACTAAGCTGCCAATATATGTGAGCCATTAACTTCTCATCAATTTAGTAAACATTAACTTATGATCCAAGGTTATAGCATATTTAGATTATTTACTATATACTATGATTTTATCTCAAAGACTTTATTAATATCATGAATAGTTTAGGAATTAAGTTGCTATCATCTTTAACTATATTCTTTCTAATCTACTTTATTTATGTGTTTTTTATCTCATTGTCAACTAAACAAGTATATTAACTCAAGTTATCTAATTGATAGATCATTACAACTTACTGGTATTATGCCGACCCCCAACGAACTCTTGGATATTCGATTTATATTTGTCTAGCTAAGCACTACACTGCCAATTTGAGCTTTTGGCCAGAAGCAAATGTGCATCTATTACTCAATTATTTATAAGTTTTAGTTTAATCAAGTAGAAGCTAAGATCAAAGACTTTATAATTTTTCTAAGTAGATGAAAAAAGAAACGAGTCATCATTTTCAAGATCGTGTAAATAAATACACCTAATAATAGATTGTATTTCATAGGGATATAGATGTGGAGTTATGTTCAAAGGATTTTATAAGTTGAGTCAAGATGAGTTGGGATTTGTCGGTAGAAATACATATTTCATAGTTTAATTAGGGAAAATATTAACATAATTATATAAGTCAGTTTTAACCATTAAAATAAGAACTCAACAATCAATTGTAGCATAATTATAATAAATATTCCTCTTATATTTTAATAGTATTTGAGCGTAGAAGCTTTTCATCAAGAAAACTTAGCTAATTTAAGTGTTTCTCAGTTAATTTGATATTAACCCTTACTTTGCTGCATTTTAAAGTGCATGATTGTTATTGACGTCTGTGAAGAGGAAATTAGCCTCCGTGTTTTTAGCCTAATAGCTCTTCTTTTGTTATTTTAAACTCTTTGAGGTGTTTATAGTGGAGTTATTGCCAGTAAAAATTTTTGGATAATATTCTTTATAACATTGGATTATATAGTGTATTCAATTTAAAGTACACGACTTTTATATAATTTATAATATGCTCTCTTATAAGGGAGAATCAAGATCTAAATGTGGTAGCTCTGTCACTTAACAATTCTTGATTGATAGAGTTCTTAAATTTGACTTTGAGACTATTTCCAGGGACTGCGTACCATATATATATAAACTTATAAGTACAGATTTCTTCTTGTAATAATTCATTTAAAGTATATATTCATTTTAAATCGTAACTATCACTATATACCGTATTAATTTATCTAAAAGTTGTCTATGTGAGAACTAGATGATATAGTCTTTGATGTTTTTATTTAAATTACCACTCCTAAAAAGTCTTCTGAGCAATATCGATCTATTCGTGATGATGTTTATGGTATATATATATATATATATCCCTTTAAATAGTGTGGAGTTGTTTTACAGTCTGTATTCAGCTAGATATTGTAAATTAAAGCTTAAATAAATAGTAGCAACAATTAATAACTTTAATAGATAAATTTAATTATGTTTTTCAAGATATTCATTTTTATATTTACATATAAATTGTCAATCAAGCAGAGCTCCGGAGAGAATCATCCTTCAAGATTCATTTCAACATCTACTCAAAAGAATAGCATTCTCCTCTGATACATCTAATGTCATTTATCTGTCAGTAGTACCATTTGACAATTACTGTTTAGACTTATAATACACTTGCAATTATCTAACTATATACTTCAATTTTATTATATCTTTTAAACTCATAATATTTACAAATACTCAAAGTAAGAGTAGTTATGATGAGTAAAAGTAAGATTCTATATTAGAAATATCGTTTTGGGACTTGCAGATAAGCATCTTAGATAGTTTCAGAAGGACAGCATCCTGCTTTAAGACAACTCTCCTCCAATCTAATTCTTCCCTTTTGGCCAAATGACAGTCCTCAAAAACTCAAAGAACTCTTTTAATTAACTATTTTAATAGTCAAATACTCCAGCTAGTTATTCTAATAAGTGGAATATGTTTAATAACAATTACTAATCTTTAAGTTAAATTAAATAATTATTGTAATATTAAAAATTAATTTACATATTTAAATATTGAATTCTACGAATCAATAGTAGAGATCTACTATTCTACCTTTTTAATCTTTAAACTGGTTATTCTTATAATTTTCTAAGATTTAACAATGACATTTCCAAGAAACCGATCCTGTCTAGTTACCTTGTTGAAATTGCAATTGCCAATGATTGAATCCGAATGAGTTCCAACTCCTTTGTATCCATTCCTAGAGTGTTTGAAATACTAATTACACCACACTTGTGTTTTCTAATTCAAATACTTTTACATCTCATAATTATAATATAGTAATTCTTTCTTTTAGATTAATATAAGTTATATATTTCATAATATATATATAGCAATCCATTTAAGTCATTATAGCAATGTTCTATATTCCTGATATTTAACTTCCTTTTTTGCTTGTTGTCAAGATATTCACATCGCAGACTGTCTGATTTATCTTTAAGTTCTCACTCTAGTAGTTATTGATGCCAATTCTTCCACTTGTCTTTCTTATCTATCTCAAAACAGTTTAATATGGGTTGTCAAGATTGGGATAATATCAATTATCTACTGTAAATAATATCCAACAATATATATCTTAGATATTATTTAAATATTTATTTTGATATATCTGATTATCTGAAATTATCACGTTGATGTCTTCTTATTCACTTGAATTGGTTTGCTACCAATTAATTAAAGTAAACAAACTCCCCGACATAGAATCCCGACATAGAATCTCTAACATTTGCGAGCATTAAGTCCAATAGGTTTTCCTTCTTGTGTATCCCAACTCCTTCAAGAATGATATCTAAGAGTCTATGCCTTGCTCTTTGCCATAAGAATAATAGTAGACTATTCATTATATTTTTACGTTTATTCAGTATTTTTTTGGAGCTTCATCATGACAATTAGACTATTTGAAGTTATAACTTCATCATTAAAGTATATGTGGGAATAAATGTGTGTAGTAAACTTGTAAAATAAATAGCAATCAACAAAAATGATTTAATTAATCAAGATCTATACATGCTGTTTTATTCATAATTGATTGTAGGAATATTTAAAGAAATAAATATCTCAAAGTCAATAACAACTAAAGAAATACATGTTCAAAAGTAAAATTAAAAATGTATGTACAAATATCTATATTAATTGGTAAAATGATAAAGAGTAAAAAGACTAATATATAGATTGGAAAACTCTAAAATAAAAGGTATATAATTGAAAAGCTAAATAAAATGGAACATAATATAATTAAATTTAATTAGTTAATAAACTTTCAATATGTTTAAATAAAATTTAATTTTAGAACACAAGTTTAATAAATTAATTCAATAAATAGATTAATAATATATATTTTATCAAAATTTAATTATTTATAAAAAGATACTATTAAAATAGAACTAAAAATAAAATGTAAATTAATGATTGTTTAATATTGCATCGATCTTAAAATTTATATATACATTACTCCAATATTCAATAATTAATTAAAAGTAATGTTCCCTTGAATCCCATGAAATCAAAGCTCAAGCATAAATAAATTTTTAAATTAGAAATTAAAGTCTCTAAGATTTTAAAGCTATTAATTAAGCTTAATTAGTTATCTTCAATATTGGAAAATGATTGTCTCAGATTGTAAGTGCTTAATGTCAAATTGAAGTAATTTATGTCAATTGATTGTTGTTATATGCAATTAGCTTTTTGATTAAGAGGTCCAGGAGGTCTCTGTTGAGGAAATGGTGAGTTTTGATTAAAGGAGTTCATCTTTTGTAAACTTTAGTCGAATCTTTGATATTGGAAAATGATTGTCT
This sequence comes from Oxytricha trifallax, assembly GCA_000711775.1. Taxonomy (NCBI): domain Eukaryota; phylum Ciliophora; class Spirotrichea; order Sporadotrichida; family Oxytrichidae; genus Oxytricha; species Oxytricha trifallax. Next base: position 12,406 of record ARYC01023045.1, read on the forward strand.
CAGATTGTAAGTGCTTAATGTCAAATTAAAGTAATTTATGTTAATTGATTGTTATATGCAATTAGCTTTTTGATTAAGAGGTCCAGGAGGTCTCTGTTGAGGAAATGGTGAGTTTTGATTAAAGGAGTTCATCTTTTGTAAACTTTAGTCGAATCTTTGATATTGGAAAATGATTGTCTCAGATTGTAAGTGCTTAACGTCAAATGAAAGTAATTTATGTCAATTGATTGTTATATGCAAATAGCTTTTTGATTAAGAGGTCCAGGAGGTCTCTGTTGAGGAAATGGAGAGTTTTGATTAAAGGAGTTCATCTTTTGTAAACTTTAGTCGAATCTTTGATATTGGAAAATGATTGTCTCAGATTGTAAGAGCTTAACGTCAAATGATGTAATTTATGTTAATTGATTGTTATATGCAATTAGCTTTTTGGTTAAGAGGTCCAGGAGGTCTCTGTTGAGGAAATGGTGAGTTTTGATTAAAGGAGTTCATCTTTTGTAAACTTTAGTCGAATCTTTGATATTGGAAAATGATTGTCTCAGATTGTAATGCTTAATGTCAAATTGAAGTAATTTATGTTAATTGATTGTTATATGCAATTAGCTTTTTGATTAAGAGGTCCAGGAGGTCTCT
>ARYC01023047.1:0-12244 GCA_000711775.1 Oxytricha trifallax
AAAACAACAGCACTTCCATCAAACTAAATGAGACTTACCTTTGGAGGCAATAAAAAGTGTGATAGCTGTGAGATGAACTCTCTTAAAGAACTACCAGAGCTATCACTTGAGGTCTCTGTTATAAAAATAGAACTTAATAATATAAAATAAATGGCAAACAATTGTGTGGGAGACAGAGAGGAGGAGAAAGTTAAATATTAAATTTCAATGTAAGCAGAGGAAGTTGAAGTATATTTTTGTGAGAAGTGTGAAAGAGACTTTACTCATAAATCTAGCTGGTACAGGCATATGAAGGTCCATAAGGAAGCTAAGCCTATTGTATACTTAAAGCACGACAAAATCGATGGAAATTATGATTGCTTTGAGTGCCATAAACAGTACTCTCTCACAAGAGACTTAAAGAAGCATCTTATAAAAGCCCACAAGAAAGAAATAGAAGTTGAAGATTTAGACACTCAACTGAAGTTGCTCAACAAAAGAAAAGCAATGGAGCCTCTATTAGTTGCTGAGCTTTAACAAGCAAGCGAATCAGAGTATGTGAGGATTGCACGCAACCTATTAGCATCAGAGGTCACTAAAATCATGATTAAAAATATAATACAAGAAAATTCCAGTACTTGCATAGATTGATTTAGATACTTCTCTCTAAAGCTACCTAATTCTTGAAGACTCCTATGACAAGAAAGTTATTAAGGATCATCAGTATGCTTACAAGGTATATCCTTTCAACTATCTCCTTAGTGATGATAAATATTAAATGGAGTTTACTAATGAGTATTAAGTACTCAACTCAGTCTAAGTTTAAAGAGTGCAAATACTTAATAAAGCTAGATGCTGTTCTCCTAGCCAAAGATCATATAGCTTTCAGACTACCACTCTTTGAAATGACACTCAGAGATTTCATAACTAATCAAAGAAATCATAAATAGCTTGCATTAATATCAACCTAAGCTATACAAGGTATCAAAGAGCTTCATAAGTTAGGCTTTGTTCACAGAGATCTCAAGCCTGAGAATATAATGTTGAACTTTTCACCAGTAAAAGTAACAATTATTGATTCAACAGAGCCTTAAGAGAGGAAGTATCAAAGCTTAGAAGTGTAATGGGAAATCCAGGATATTATCCAGAAAGGGAAGACTGGAGAAATGGAGACTGACAGTGAGATGTGTGGGCTTTAGCAGCAATAATAATAGAGTGTGATATGCCTCGCAACGATTACTACTCTACAAGGTGCGAGAAGGATGCAAGGCAAAGAATAAAGCAATTTATAGACAAAACAAGAGTGTCTCAATCAATGAAGCAAATGGTAGAGTCAATAATAATAAAACCAAACTCAAGATCAGAAATATCAATAGAGTAGATGAGTTTTGAATGCTGATGGAACTTTCGAGATCACAGTTGGCTCTATTGAAGAGTCAGTCAAGGAAGTTGAGTTTAAGGGAGTTCACTTCAGAGTTAGACATGGAGAATTCTCTTAATATCTCAGACCAGTGGTTGAATACTTGGAGCATGCTAAAACCTACGCTGCTAACGATAACCAAAGATAAATGGTTGAACTTTACATCCAACATTTCAAGACTGGTGACATTGATACTCACAAAGATTCATAAAGAGCTTGGATCAAAGATAAAGGTCCTGTTGTAGAGAGTAACCTCGGTTGGATCGAGGTATACATTGACCCAGAAAACATCAGAGCCTACTTTGAAGGTTGGGTTGCTGTTGTTGACAAAGAGAAGTCAATTAAGTTCTAAAAGTTGGTTGAGAACTCTGAGAAAGTTATCCCATTACTTCCATGGCCAAAGGAAATGGAGAAGGATAACTTCCTAGCTCCAGATTTTACCACTCTTGATATCATTTGCTTTGCTACTAACAGCTGCCCATTAGGTATCAACATTCCAAACTATGATGACATCAGAGATAACGAAGGTTTTAAGAATGTTTTCCTCAACAACTCAATGCCAAGTTATGCTATCTCAGCTATGTATAATAAAATCTTGATAGATTTTAATAAATATTTATTATAATTTGCCAATGAAGAGCAAACTGCGCTTTTAGTTGACAACACAACTAGATGTTATGAAGTACATGTTGCTTGCCACGAGCTTCTTGGACATGGAGTAGGAAAACTCATATATAGATCTGAGAATATTCCAACTTTCACAGACCCAGTCAACGGAGAAGAATTCCAGTCTTGCTATGAAGAGGGAGAAGATTGGAACGGTAAATTCGGAAGTATTTCTACAAGCTATGAAGAATGCAGAGCAGACACTTGTGGATTTTATCTATGCACACTTCCATAGGTATACTCACTGTTTGGATTTGAGGAAAATGAGATTGATAATCTACTTTGGGTTAATGTCATGAATCAGTTTAGAAAGGGTATCCTTGGATTGCAATTATTCAATGTAGAGAATAAGAAATGGGGCTAGGCTCACACCTGGGGAGCCTATGTTTTCTCTCAATATATTTACCAAAATCAAAAGTCCAAGATTTGTTTAGAAATATGCCCTATATATTTTTTATTCCTTAGTTTTTGAGATTGTAGACTTTGAAATCACAGAAGATGGAAACAGCTTCTTGATTCATCTCAACAAAGAACTCTTAGCTGGAGAAGGTAAAGAATTGATCACCAAATTCTTGGTCATCCTCTAGACTTATAAGTCAACTGGATCTATCGACAGAGCCCAAAAGTTCTGGGATCACTACAGCAAGGTTGACGGAATCTTCTTGAAGATCAGAGACATTGTAATTGACAAGAAGAAGCCAAGAAGAGTTGAGCTCAACAATAACTTGGTAAGAAATGCTGAGAGTGATATCGAGATTGTTAATTACCCTGAGACATTCGAGAGCATCATCGCTTCTTATGTTGATAGATATGGACCAGTTGAGGAAAGTGGATTGATCCCAACCATAATCTAAGAATGGGACAAGACTAGAGAGCATCTCAGAGTTAAGAAGGATTGAAAAATCAAAATAATGTTTAGACTTTGTAATGAGATTATTTTATAGCAAGATTTACAAGATTTCTTTAAATTATCGTTTTTTAAGCATATTATATATCTTACTGGATATTTAAGTGTCTTAGATTAGAAATAATGGGAAACTCTCTAGCTAATCGTTTTACATTGATAAAACTAACCCATCAAAGAGTCCTTTATTTGTAATTAGTAACTAAAGCACCACAAATGAAGTTAACAAGTTTATAGAAGTTTAGAGACTAGATTTGAAGCATTACTCGCCAAATTTGTTTGGTGCAAGGAAACGTAATTCTGAGGACAGAAGGTTAAGTATGGGTTCGAGTTTTATAAATGTCAAAGGTAGCAACATAAATGATAATTAGAAGGACGAAACATCTACAGAATAACTATTTTTTAACGCTGTAAACCCCAAATTTTACCTATCGGTATCATCAAATATGTTTGTAGGAGGTACAGGCAACAACACAACAAAATCTTCTAATCATGCTAATCTAAGTGCTCAGTAAGCAACTAACTAAGAAGAATAAAACAACTTTAACTTTATTAATTCTAAATAATCCCTAACTTCTAATGTTTCCACTACTGAAGAATATAAGCAACAATAGTAGTACTATCTGAAGTTCATAGTAACTGCTGGTAACAATTCTTAACTTATTAGATATGCTTTTAATAGGAGAAACTTTTTATGGAAAGAGACCCATCCTTCAGACTTATCGTTTCATTTGAAATGGCAGCCAACTTCACAAGGTTTGAGATATAATTAATTAGGTTAAAACATCTATGATCAAGTATGCTAAAAGTAGCTAATTAATCACTTAGAATTCCATTCATAAATTAGTGAAAAAAGTAAACTCTTTCTAAATATGTCAAAATTTGCCTTAAAATTGAAAGAAAACGTATTTGATTATATGCCAATTACTTTCTTTGTGGAAATAGATAGTCTGAACATCAAGTTGTTTAATATGCAGTTAATGCCCTTTAGTAACTTTTATTATGCTTTAGAGGACAATAAAAAGAAGGTATTGAAATTTTACAGTAAACTAAGGTCCTCATCTAAATCCCAAAGAGATCCGTAAATTGCTTTTGATAAATACTTTTACTAATATTTTTCATCTCAAAAGTAAAGAAAAGATTCATAAAAATAAAAAGCTGGCAATGATTAATATATCATGACTTTAAAAAATTAAGAATCCCTTAATCCAGCCTCACATCCTAACAACTAATGTTCCCCGAGAACTATTTCCTTTGATTTAATGAGTCAAAAATCATAAAATCTTAAAAAGTTCTACATGCCTTTTTGTCATTTTACAGGCCACAACCTTTGGTTGTTAAAGCCAACAAAACTGAACAGAGGAAGAGGCATTCACGTTTGTAATAATATCAGTACATTGAAAAGTTTGATAAATTAATATTGTGAGGGATTCAAGAAAAAATCAATTATAATCGCCTCGGATAAAGTTCAAAGGAGGGATAGTAAATAGTCAAGCAAAAATATTTTGTCAAATCCTCAATCTCCAGTTATTAAAGAGATAAACAAAAATTAAATATAAAATAAAAACTAAATAACTGATGCCAAGTCAACAGAATTGGAAGCTAAGCTTGATGTATAGGAACAAGATTTAACAAAAAATACAAATAAAGTTACTCTTTAACAAACTTTCCAATAAGAAACTACTTCTTATCAATCAATTAGAAAATAAACAGTCTAAAATCTCACTTAAAAACAGTATAAAATTAAGCATAACAGTTTCATAATCCAAAAATACCTTGAAAAGCCGCTTTTAATTCATGAACGTAAATTTGATGTGAGAGTTTGGGTTCTCATTAATTATGACTCTTCTGTCTATATGTTTAAAGAAGGATATTTAAGAACTTCAAGTAGTAAATTTAACATCGATCCAAATAATCCTGACGACTAGTTTGTTCATTTAACAAACAATGCAATCTAAAAATACTCAGAAAACTATGGAAACTTCGAGGATGGAAATTAAATGAGCTATCAGTAATTTTAAGATTACCTAAACGCTCAAAAAAACTCCTCATAAAACTCAGAGTCTATATCTGTACTTGAAGAAATCCTTTTCAAATTTAAACAGCTGATTATTCGAACAATCTTTGCCACTAGAAACCAATTAGAATCTAAAAGCAACTTAAAACACTCAAAACAAGTCGCTTAAAGCAATTGCTTTGAACTGTTTGGGTATGATTTCATAATGGATGAAGACTTCAATGTGTTCTTGATAGAGGTAAACACGAATCCGTGCATTGAAGAGAGCTCTAGAATCTTGAAGAAGTACATTCCAAGGATGATTGATGATATGCTCAAGATTAGTGTTGACTAGTACTTCAAAGATGTTTCAATTCCTTAATAGTAGTATTGATTTAATAAATTACATGTTGTAAATAGCTTACAATATTTATTATAATTTGTGAAATTTAAAACAACCATAAAATGGCAAAAATGATTAAGATCCCATTTTCATCATTTATATGATGTAAAAACTGTAAGTCTTTCAAAATATATTATTCGTAATATTTTTAATGTTTTAAAGACTTTTGAAAAATAATATACTGAAGCTGAAATCTTCTTTATTTTCAATTACTCCAAAATAGTTGCAATAAGGCATATTTCATAATATAGATTTGGCTAGATAAAGTCTTATTATAATTATTTTACCCTATAAACTAAAACATATCTGTGTCAGCCAATTAAAAAACTTAAATCTCATAAAAGCATCATAATAAGTTTTATTTGAATTAGAGAAAGAAATCTTAATTGATTTTATAATAAAGAACCATATGAATTATTTAAGCAATTTATATTTCTTGGTTTTTTCTATTTTTATATTATCACTAGATTAATTTATCTTTAACAGTAAGAAAGTTAATAGTCTGCAACAAATATAGTGCTAATATTTTATCTGAAAGCTAATTAATACTCATTATTAATAAATAATTGATTATTTATACTTATCAAGAGATCTTAGATAAAAATAAGTCTTCACTCTCAGTTTTCCCCATCAATGGTTACGATGACTCAGAGAATCTATGGGAATTCCTTGTCAATATGAACGATAAAGTCTCAAGGAAAGAAGCGAAGAAAATGTACTTAAAACCTATAGAAATCAAGTCGAAGTACGGATTTTAAGTAAAAGAGAGGAAAGTGAAGGTGTTTAAGTATGAATAGAGAGATAAAAGTCATAATTAAGTTAAGAAGTGTAATAGTAGTCGAAGGAAGGGATAAGCAGAGTGATTTAAATAAATGCTATTGAAACAATGAAATTAATTTTTAAGAACTATTAACTAATATTAGACTAGAATATTTAAATTGAATTTAAGAATATTTTCGAGAACTATTTATAATAAAAAGGATCATAATTTTAATTGAATTTTGAAATCAGATATGAATACAATTAAAAATAAATTAAATTTTTTAAATCAACTTTGAGCATTATTTTAATTATCCTTGTCCTAATCAACAGCAGGTACATCATTAGGAATATTCTATTCATTTTACTATATTTATGGTAATGATATCTGTGAATTAGTGTGTTTATTGATGTATGCATCCTATATCATTTTCTTAATCATTTCCTTGAACTCTGTGTTATTACCACTCTAAGTGAAATTATTTGGTGATTATTATGAGATATTTTCCTACTAAATCATTTACAACTACGGTGTAATAATTCTTTGCTATTCTGCAGTGTTTTCTGAACTTTGGATGTTGTTGTTGTTTGTGGAGAGCACAGTTATTAAATTGTTTATCTTATCCAGAGTCTACTCGAATTTGTCGATGCGGTCGTTTATCTGGGAGTAGAGCACTCTGTTATTTTACTCTATTTGCAATAACTTTGTTTGGTTTGCTGTGTTAGCTTAACTACTAAATCCGATTTGTTGATCTTTTTATTAAAGTATGGGGTAAATAATTATACTATAAAATGTAATTTAAACTTACTTTTATATAGAAAATATTTAAATTTAATGTTCATTTTATTGTACCCTATAGATCTTTGAATTGTTAATTTGTGAAATCATTTTGAGTAGAACTTTAATTTGAAGGATTATTTTGAGCAAATTGAGTAAATTATTACCCAGGATGTGTCTGCTACTAATGCTAATGCTATAGTTGTTATAATTACAGATTGAAGAAACTGTTCTTTTCCTGCTACTACTGTTACTTATCTTTTTCTTTATTGTTCATTTGCAAAGCCATAATAGGTACTTAAAACTGATTAGACTTTACCTACTGCACTTTCTTATTCAGAGTTTACTTCAGAGCATTCAAAATTATATGTTTTATAGCTCTTTATTGACATTATACAATTCCATACAAATAATATGTATCCTTCTTAAATTAACTCCTCTAAATGTGTGCATTTTAACTATAATTAACTTAGTGTTACTTTTTTAAATCTAATTTATAATTCCATCTGGCTTTGCCTTGTCTTCCATCAGACTCCTCAGTGGCCAATATGCTGTTAATATTATTGTTATTACTGATATTATCTAGTTACTACTAATTCTAACCCCCAGCTCCCAGATTGTTGTTGAGCAGCTGATTCTTGGTGCTTGACTGCCCTGAATTCAGCATTTTCTGTGCGAAATGATTACGCATTTGCTGACTGGACTTATTGGTCTAGTGACTGCTCTTCCCGTGGAGGTTTATCTTGGTTTCAGTGCCTTTCTTAGTTAGCTTGGTTTAAAACTTGCTTTTGGTTTTTTATTGCACTAATTCACTAGAATAGGAATGTTTGTTTGGGAGGGTGGTTTAAAAATATATAATGCTAATGCTAAAATAAATAGAGAATACTGAATTAATATTCATGTGTTAATTTATTAAGAATATTATATACCAAATAAAATACATTATCTCTGTATTTTTAAATCTTAAAATATAACAAAGCTTATTAGTAGACTAATATTTCATTAATACAGTAGAAATTGCTGAAAATTTAATAAAATTTACTCACATTATAAATAAGACTATTTATAAATTAAAAATTAATATTTAAATATATTTTATCTTTCTAGTAAAATAATTAAATTAATTAGACAATAAATTTATTGAATAGAAAATATTATAATTTTATTTGGCAACTCATAAAATACTTTACCATATCTTTGTTTGATTAATTTGGCTAACCATGAACTGTAATTTTCTTTTATATTGGAGATGACATAGAATTCCTCTTATTTTTTTCATCAGTTTAATATAATTATATAAACAATAAAGTTTATTAAAAATTGATATTTCTCATACTTATTTTCTTTTTTTAATTATATATACTATCAGATTTGGCTTCTTCTTGAGATAGATCAACTGACTAATCTAAGTTATTTTAAGAATCTTCGTCCTCATCGTTCTACTTATAGTCTTGTTAATTTATTTTATCTTCCTCGAAGGTTTTTAGTGTTTTGCTCATTTGACTGAATTTAGACCCTTGTCTGAAGAGTAAATCTGATGTTTTCATTAAAAAAACTAAGAATCAATTAAGCAGTAAAATTATTGTAACAATTAGTGATTAAGATCTCTTTATTCTATTTATCACTCTTATTCAAACCATTACTATTGTCAAAATAAGATTGCTGTAAACTTGAATGTTTTTACATTTGAAAATGTTCTTGCTATTCCAAAAGTTCATCGCTACTTGCTAGAGCGAGATCAAGCTCCCCATCATCGATTTATTGCATATTTGGCATTAGGGTATTTTAATTTAGAAACTAATTCTTATTGTTACCACTGTGAGCTATTGAGCCTTTGCCAGATTTAATTTGATCATTGTTGTCTTCTTAAGTTTTTTAAAAGAAAAAGTTTGATCTTGTTCTTGGAGCTTGTGATAATCTTGCTTAAAACCCTGGTAATTGACTTCCTTAAGCTTATCCAGTATGAGCCATAAATCTTTGTTATTTCTCATAAAATTTTATCGATTCCTTCTTGATTTTTGATGTCCTCTTTAGTCTGTGCATAGCGTTTTTAAACAAATCACTAACTACGTCTTCGAATTCTTAATCTGCAAGTAAAAGATCCTGTTTATTGAGAACAAGAAGATCACTATCTTCTATAGCTTTAGCAGAGAATTTCCTCTTGCCATCATTTTCGCCATTATCATCCATAAATATAAAGTCTATCTCTCCAAAATAATAACCTTTATCTATAATGACATAAACCTGATCTTCATGCTTATTTAGTGCATAACCAGCCTAGCCAGAAACCAAAAAGTATATCTCGTCTATTGGATCACCCTCCTTGTAGATATATTATTCTTTTTCAACTTTTATAGGTTTCAACATTGGTCCTACAAAAGCAATGAAGTGAGGCTGCTTCTTTTTGAAAAACTTCACTGATTTAATGAGTTCTTGATGCATCACTAAGGATAATTCTACTTTGAGGTTTTGAGGGAGTTCATTAAGGAAATTTATTTACTCTTAGGAATTTTTAGAATGATCATAGCGAAGTGCTAGTCTAAGCCTTCGAAATAGCTCATATGGTATTCTATATTCTAAACCCTAACTGAATTTAAAATAAATTGGTAATTTGAATAAGATGTTTGTCTGTATCTCATTTAGAATTTGCAGTTTTTCTTTCAGCTTAGCAGCTTTTGCATCCAAACTGGATAATATCGAAGATAAGGAACCAATAGCAAAAGAAAAAGATACTACACCAACTACTAGTAGCATTATACAGAAAACCCTATAAAAAAATTTAAAAAATCTAGTTAAAAACTTACTGTTCAACGGGTGTCCTAACAACGATATCTCCATACCCGATAGTTGTAACAATTACTATAGTGAAGTAAAAAGCCGCAAGATATAAATCAGTTTCAGGAGCATTTTACATATCAGATAGATATACCCAAGTATCAAGGACATTTTCTTACAATGAAGCCAATATAACCCAAAAGCATGAAACTATGTGTACCGATATGATAAAAATAAGCACAAAGAATGACAATCTCTCAAATCCCACACTAACTTTGAGCACTTCATTAAGATACTTCGATATAGTAGCACGTTCCTTAATAACTTTCAAGATTCTTGAAAGTTTAAACATTTTTATAAGTCTGTACAATTTTGGCAGTCTGGCAAGCCTAGCGAGAGAAGTATAGTCGCCTATCTCAAGAAATTGGGTAATGGGAATTACTGAGATTACATCTATTAAGAACCAAGACTTCAAATAAGTTATAGCGATTCTCTTTCTAGAAGTAATCAACTCGTCATTAATGTCTTAGTAAGCTGTGAAAAAGTTCATTATAAATTTTAAAAATGGGTAAAAAAATTTGATTAGAGAATCAATAAGTGTCACAACTATTATTGCATTTATTATATTAGGTCTAATTTTCTGTGTAAAATAGCTGAAATAAACTAAACTAATCCCCTCAATTTCTATGAAGTACATTTAATTAATTTTTTATGAAAAGTTTAAAATCACATCAACGAAAAATATCCCATCAGTAAAATTATCCACAACAGTCCATGCTAGATCATCATTCTAAATAAAAGCTATTCTATAAGGTGTCACAACAGCTGTAAACAATAGCAAAACAGTCACTAATATTTCCCACCTTTCTTTAAATTTGTCATCAGGGAGTATGATGCTTAGAATTTACCATTAAATGGGGGGATTTATAACATTTTAACATTCTTTTTTTAATTATTTAATTGATGCACTTGTTAAATTTGTAAATATCTCTTAACTTCTGACTATCTTTCATAATCTATTCATCAAGCAGGTAGTTACTGTCCTCATTCATATCCTGCTAATCGCCTTTAAATAGAGTTTGCATTCTTTTTAGCATTCTACTCTTTTTTCTCTTCACTTTCTCCTCTTTGGTCTTCTTAGTTGATTTCTTGGTTTTTGAATTCTTTACCTTATCAAATTTACTCTTTGATAAGTGGATCTACTATCTCTTGAATTAATTGATAAAAGTAATTTGGGGTTTGTTGAAAACTTTCAAAAATTTCTAATTTCAATTTGAATTAAGTATTACCACGGTTAAGCTAATTTGAGGTTCTATTAGTCTTAATTGCATCCCCAAATTCAGCTCTCTCAGTCAAAACCCCTTAATGAGGTTTATAAGTGCTTTGATTTGTAGGGAATTTGTTAGGGGTTGGGGTTATTAATTAAATGCGAGACAAAAATAGCACTTTTGGGGTCTATTTATGATGAAGATTATATAGATTTAGTGTATAAACTGCGATATGGAGTTGATATATACAGTGAATAAATCAAACCAGTACTAAACTATAAGTCTATTGCTCTACTCAAAAAGCGAAGTCAGTCAACTGTTCGTCCCCACTGTCTTATAGCACTATAATTAAAGAAATAGTAGCTAAATTCTTAGCCTAAGAGGTAGTCAAAGTTTCTATAGAAGCATATTGACTATCTTATTAATGATAAAACTTTGAAGTATTGGGCTCACCTCTCTTTAGACCAACGAGCTACTATGTTTCATCGCCAGTTCCCTGAGTTGAAGATCTCTGCTTAGTCTATAGCCAACATCTATAACGAAATGGTATTTCTTACAAAGGTGTTAATCGTATCAAGAGAGTGATTGATTTCACTCTGCCATTTTACAACAATAACCAAAATTAAATTTATAATTAAATACAGAGAGCTATTACTAATAATATTAAGTTTATACATGCTGACGAGGCTGTGTTTACCTCCAACACTTTTATCTACAAATCTTGGTATAAGAGGCATAGTAATATAGAAGTATATGACTAGAAAGTCAAGGTATAAACAATGGCAATTCTAGGAGGTATTAGCGAGGATGCTGGTTTAGAAACTTATGTTATTCATCCTCGCTCTATTAAGACAGAGCAGTATATTAAGTTCTTAGAGCAGCTGAGAGAGAAGTACCCTGAATAAGAGATTATACTATTCGTTGATAATCTTTCTGTTCATAAGACTACAGAATCAAGGAAGAGTTATGAGCAACTTAGAATAACGCTAGTGTTCAACGTACCTTACAGTCCATAGTTTAATGGAATTGAGTTCTACTGGGGTATATTAAAGGTCATTACAAGAAACTGCTGCTATACCACTTGATGCATGACCTACCTATCGATACCGTAGACTTTATTAAAAGTTCAGTTAAGAGAGTAGATAATTAGTTGGCATAAAACTGTGCTAAAGAAGGGAGAGTGAATGTATATAAATAAGTTTTGTAGTTAAGTTAATGAATATATAAGACACATTTAAAATTCTTTAGAGGGAGCTGGCTTCTCTTTCTTTTCTTCTACTTCTTGCTTCCCTCCTC